>CAUYLG010058558.1:0-61617 GCA_963573385.1 Cacajao melanocephalus
ACAGAGATGAATAAGATTTAGAGGAAATAATTCTAATATGACCCTCTAGAGTATCTGATTCAGTAGGTCTGGGATGGGGCCCAGGAATTCTCATTTCTAACAAGTTCCCACATGATGTGAAGCCGCCGATGGGAAACATGGGAACCACGGAATTCTGTGTAGGTTCCGAACGCAGGCCTCTGCCTTTCTGCAACCAACAGCGCTCACTCCCACTTTAAAAACTGGCACAAGTTTATGTCAAGATCACCTTGCAGCTTGCAGGACGATGCGGTCTATGGGAAGTTAAGAGGCAAAATCATTCTCCCACCTCCAGCTGTTGGAGATGCCTCAAAGTACTGTAAGAGGCAGGTCATTGCACTCCAGGGTGATATCCGTGCCCTGGACGGAGGGACACAAGTGACACTTTAAATAAAGACCTGCTGCGGCCAACAAAGATATGAAAAAAAGCTCATCATCACTGGTCATTAGAGAAATGCAAATCCAAACCACATTGAGATACCATCTTAAGCCAGTTAGAATGGTGATCATTAAAAAATCTGGAGACAACAGATGCTGGAGAGGATGTGGAGAAATAGGAACACTCTTACGCAGTTGGTGGGAGTGTAAACTAGTTCAACCATTGTGGAAGACAGTGTGGCGATTCTTCAAGGATTTAGAAATGGAAATTCCATTTGACCCAGCAATCCCACTACTGGGTATATATCCAAAGGATTATAAATCGTTCTATCATAAAGACACATGCACACATATGTTCACTGTGGCACTATTTACAATAGCAAAGACCTGAAACCAACCCAAATGCCCACTGATGATAGACTGGACAAAGAAAATGTGGCATATATACACCGTGGAATATTATGCAGCCATAAAAAAACAGCAAGTTCGTGTCCTTTGTAGGGACTTGGGTGAATGTGGAAACCATCGTTCTCAGCAAACTGACACAAGAACAGAAAGCCAAACACTGCATGTTCTCACTCATAGGCGAGTGTTAAACAATGAGTACACATGGACACAGGGAGGGGAACATCAAACACTGGCATCTGTTGTGGGGTGGGGGGCTAGGGGAGGGACAGCAGGGAGTGGGGAGGCTGGGGAGGGAAAACACTGGGAGAAATGCCTGATGTAGGTGACCGGGGGACGGAGACTGCAAACTACCATGGCATGTGTAGTACCTATGCAACAACCCTGCGGGATGTGCACATGTACCCAGAGCTTAAAGTACAATTAAAAAAAAAAAGACCTATCCTGAATTCAGGGGACCTGAATTGTCCTCAGGGAGACAAAGCCAGGGAGAGATTGCCTGGGGGCAAACTGGGCTCTGCAGGGCCTATTCACTCCAGTCCATCAACAAGGAGTGAGGAATCCCCAAACTGCTTTCCACAATGGCTGAAAGAACTTAAAGCAGAATAGCCATTTCACCCAGTCACCTCATTTACTACTGAATATAGAACCAAAAGAACAGAAATCATTCTACCATAAGGACACATGCATGCATATGTTCATTGTGGCACTATTCACAACAGCAAAGACACAGAATCGACTTAAATGCCCATCAGTGGCAGACTGGGTAAAGAAAGCTTGTACATGGACGCAATGGAATACTGCACCACTGTAAGAAAGGAGATCATGGATGGAGCTGGAGGCCATTGTCCTAACTGAATTAACGCAGGAACATCCAACCAAATACCACGTTTTCACTTATAAGTGGGAGCTGGACACTGAGCACATATCGTTACAAAGAAGGGACCCACAGACACTGGGACCTACTTGAGGGTGGAGGGTGGGAGTGAGGAAGGAGACCCTTCATTGTCCTAAGCTTCTAAGACCACCTCCCTCTAGACTTCTACACTGCATTTCAATAGGAGAGGTAAAGGCTGGCAGACCGGGTGCCAACCTTAATGGCACTCCTATAGACCACAGACATGGTATGGAGGAATCTTTCCAGAAGACATTGTTTTTGCTTAAACACAACCAAACCCCCACCTGGAAACGTACCCCACACCTACTTCATGGATCACGACCCTTTCACATGCACTTTCTAGAACTGTAAGCCTTTAAAAGGGCTAGGATTTTCTTTGTCAGGGAGCTGGGTTCCTGAGACGCGTGTCCGAGAAGACTCCTGGCCGAATAAATCACCACTTCCTTCCCTGTTTGGGGTTCAAGAGGTCTGTTTGTAGCTGCTCCTTCTTCAGGAGGAGGGTGAGGATCAAAACACTACCTATCAGGTACTACGCTTATTACTTGGGTAATAATCTGTGCACCAATCTGTGCTCATTGAGGTATCAATTACCCATATAGGTAATACAGAATTCATATATATAATAAACCTGCACATGTGCTCCTGAACCTAAAATGAAAATTAAAAGAAAAATAAAAAATAAAATAAAGGCCAGGTGTGGTGGCTCATGCCTGTAATCCTAGCACTTGGGAATGCCGAGGCTGGCGGATCATCTGAGGTCAGGAGTTCAAGAGCAGCCTGGCCAATATGGTGAAACCCTGTTTCTACTAAAAATACAAAAAATTAGCTGGGTGCAGTGGCATGCACCTGTAATCACAGCTACTTGGAGGCTGAGGCAGGAGAATTGCTTGAACCCAGGAGGCGGAGGCTGCAGTGAGCCGAGATAGTGCCACCACACTCCAGCCTGGGCAACAGAACGAGACTTCATCTCAAAATAAAATAAAGTAAACAAAAAACAAAAATAGGGAGTGGAGAGACTATGTGAACCCACGACCTGGTGGTACAGGAACACTGGTGGACAGAACTGTGCTGCAGGGGAAGAACCCAGGAGCCCCCTGCTTGCTTCAGGGATCGGGGACAGTCCTGCCTGCCAAGCTGTTACCACCCTCACCACCAAGCCTGCAGAGCCTTACACTCAGGCCTTTCCTGCCAGGTCACTGCAAAGCAAAAGGAATCATTTCTGGAGATCGAATGTATAGCATGGTGGCCACAGTTAATGATACGGTTTTGTAGACTTTTAATTTGCTAAGAGGATAGATCTTAAATCTTTTCACCATCCCACCCCCACCCCTGTCCCGCACAGCGGTAACAAGATGGAGGTAATGGATGTGTCGAAGCTTGATTGTGGTGTTCATTTCACAAAGTGTATGTGTATCAAAACATCACCTGTACACTTAAACATGTAGGTTTTTTTTTTTTTTAAAGACATAGGGTCTTGCTCTGTTGCCCAGGCTGGAGTGCAACGGCCCAATCATGGCTCATTGAAGCCTTGAACTCCCAGGCTCAAGCGATCCTCTTGCCTGAGTCTCCTGAGTAGCTGGGACTACAGGTTTATACAAGCACACCTGGCTAATTTTTTGTCTTTTGTAGAGATGGGAGTCTTGTTATGTCACCCAGGCTGGTTTTGAACTCCTGGGCTCAAGCAATCCTCCTGTCTTGGCTTCTCAAGCCACTGTTATTATAAATGTGAACTAATTTTTTATTCTTTGTAGAGATAGTATCTCACTATTTTGCCCAGCCTGGTTTTGAACTCCTGGGCTCATGTGATCCTCCTGACTTGGCTTCCCAAGTCACTGGTGTGAGCCACCAAAATCTGTAAATGTCAGTAACATCTCAATAAAGCTGTTAAAAACAAATCTGCAAGTGTAAAACACAAACCACAAATGCCTTTGTGAGAGAGACAGAGTCTCTCTTGCTCTGTTGTCCAGGCTGGAGGGCAGTGTAATCATAGCTCACTGCAGCCTTGAACTCCTGGGCTCAAGCAATCTTCCTACCTCAGTCTCCCAAGTAACTGGGACACAGACATGTGCCACCAGGCTTGGCCAACCTTTTTGGTTTTGTAGAGATGGGGTCTTGCTCTGTTGACCAGGCTTGTCTTGAAAGCCTGGCCTTAAGTGTTCCTACCACCTTGGCCTCCCAAAGTGTTGGGATTACAGGCATACACCACTGTGCCTGGCCTGGAAACATTAATTTAAGGAGATCATTTAAGAAGAATTTAAGGAGAGAACAAAACTGAATGGGAGTGAGTTTTTTCTCTGGCTAATGCCCAGCGTGGGTCGCCATGGCATGAAACATACAGTCAACTTTTAGAGAGGGCAAGCCCAGGTTCCCCTATCTAAGGGGGGTGACAACACAGCTCACGCATCCCTCAGGGACAGGGTAGAGTAAATGTCATTCATCAGCTGTAAGAAGCTTTTGTTTTTTGGGACAAAAAACTTTTTGAGACAGAGTTTCACTCTTGTTGCCCAGGTTGGAGTGTAATGGTGCGATCTCGGCTCACTGCAACCTTTGCCTCCTGGGTTCAAGCAATTCTCCTGTTTCGGCCTCCTGAGTAGCTGGGACTACAGGTGCCCACCACTATGCCTGGCTAATTTTTGATATTTTTAGTAGAGACAGGGTTTCACCATGTTGGCCAGGCTGGTCTCGAACTCCCGACCTCAGGTGATCCGGCGCCTTGGCCTCCCAACGTGCTGAGATTACAGGCATGAGCCACCGTGCCTGCCCTGTAAGAAGCTTTAAATATACCCCACGGATGACCAAGCAGATCTGCTCACGCACACGGACACGCCAAGAGGAAGGGACACCATGTCACAAACCTTGATTCCAAGTTCAATATTTTCCCCTCCATACACGTCCATGCCGGGATCCAGAAGACCAATTTCACCGAAGAACTTCCTGTTGACCACGAACGAGCAGCCTATCATGGCTGGGGTCCTGCGGGAGGGCGAAAGAAGAGAAGTTCATTGAGGGGTCGGCACCAGAAGCCCTGCCGTAGGCACTGTTCTAGAATGGACCAGGCTCCAGCCAAGCAAATCACGTCCCTTCCCTCAGTTCCCACACCTCCTTTCTCCGGAAGGCTGCGGATGCCCAGGCTGAAGTACAATGGCACGATCTCAATTCCCTACAAACTCCACCTCCCAGGTTCAAGCGATTCTCCTGCCTCAGCCTCTGGAGTATCTGTGTTTCTGTTTGTTTGTTTGTCTGTTTTAAGATGGAGTCTCGCTCTGTCTTCCAGGCTGCGTGCCACCACATCCAGCTAATTTTTATATGTTTAGTAGACACGCCTGTAATACTAGCACTTTGGGAGGCTGAGGTGGGTGGATCACGAGGTGGGTGGATCACGAAGACCAGCCTGGCCAAGACGGTGAAACCCCCTCTCCATTAAAAATACAAAAATTAGCCAGGCTAATCCCAGCTATTCGGGAGGCTGAGGCAGATAACTGCTTGAACCCAGGAGGCAGAGGTTGCAGTGAGCTGAGATTGTGCCACTGCACACCAGCCTGGGCGACAAGGTGAGACTGTCTTAAAAAAAAAAAAAACAAAAACCACCAAACGGAATGGCATCATGCAGCTTCTGGCCAGGCTAACAAGCAAATTAATGCAAGTCAAATACTGTATGTTCTCACTTGAAAGTGGGAGTCAAACATTGGGTACACACAGGCAGAAAGATGGTGATAATAGAAACTCCAAAAGCAGGTAGGGAGGGAAAGGGGAGACTTGAAAAGCCACCTATTGGGTACTATGTTCACAATTTGGGTGACGGGATCAATGGATGCCCAGACTTCAGCATCACTCAATATATCCACGTAACAAATCTGCACATGTATCTCTTGTATCCAAAGTTCTTAAAAAATCACCTGAGACAACACCAATCATGGACATATGTGCAGGGATTGACAGGAATGCTGCATTATTCCACCACGTTCATTGCAATGTTGTATGATGCTGGATGAAGCACACGACCATGCGTTATAAATGTGGAACACTACACTGATAAATATTACGTATTGTATTGTATTGTATCGTATTGTATCACATGGTGCATTGTAGTATAGTATCAATAGACAATTTATTGTATCTTTTTGCCTCTGTTTCCAGACTTTTTTTTGAGATGGAGTCTCACTCTATCACCCAGGCTGGAGTGCAGTGGCGCAATCTCAGCTCATTGCAACCTCTGCCACCCGGGTTCAAGTGATTCTCCTGTCTCAGCCTCCTGAGTAGCTGGGATTACAGGCACCTGCCACCGTGCCCAACTATTTTTTTTTTTTTTGTATTTTTAGTAGAGAAGAGATTTCGTCATCTTGGCCAGGCTGGTCTTGAACTCCTGACCTCATGATCCACCCGCCTTGGCCTCCCAAAGTGCTGGGATTACAGGTGGGAGCCACCGTGCCTGGCCTGTTTCCAGACTTTATAGGCACCCTTATATAGTACATTCATTGAGTAAATATTTTCTCAGCATCTACCAAATCATGCCCTTTGCTACAGCATGGATGCAGCTGGAGGCCACTCTCCTAAGTGAGTTAACACAGGATCAGAAAACCAAAGACCGCATGTTCTCACTTGTAATTTGGAGCTAAACAGTGGGTATACATGGAGATAAATATATCTAAGGCATTTTGCTGGTGGTGCAGTAGGTGGGGGAGACAGAAGACATACCTCTGTCATCTGTCATCTAAGCAACTAAGAGTGAATATGATAATAATATATTGTTGTTGTCATTGCTACCATTTATTGGGCAATTTCCTGTCTCAAGCATAAGTTGCAAAGCACTTTCCATGCACATCTTGCAGATGCACCTGCACAACGCACTGGAGGAGCCAGAACCATCGCACTGAACTGAGGTGCGTGGAGAGTGAGTGACCTGCCTGAGTCACAGAATAGAACCCAGCACCTGCCTGGCTTCAAAGCCCTGCTTTTAGCCCTTATGCTTTACTGCACGCTTTAAAAAGGGCTTCCTGGAGGAACTGGCAAATGCCCACACTGCCAAAGGCCACAAACACTGTCCAGATGCTTCCCTGGGCCAAAGAGACACCTCACGCAGGAGGCCCATTGAAACTCCACTGGGGCCACCAGGAAGCTATTAGGTGGAATTCTTTGGAGCGGAAGCGTGGACTGTACTCTCAGACTCTCATCTGCTGTTTCTGACTTCTAACTTGACTTTGACCTTCACATCCAGGTTTCTGATTCCATGGAAAGCCACTGGAAACCCATGTGGTGCGGCAGCGGATGAGCCTCTTCGTTCACCTTCAGTGGCCGTGCCAGCGTGAAATGTGTAGAGTTCAATGCTGGTGCTCCCACTGAAGACTGTGACTGTGTAAGTCAATGGAGCACTCTAGGTCCCAGTGAAATCTTTACAGGGTATTGTTGTGTGGATTAAATGAGAGAAAACCTGCAATGGGTCCAGTGTGCAGAGCAGGAGTCAATAAGTAATGTGCCCTCACCCTCTTACTACGAGGCACACTTCTGTTTGTTTGTTTGGTTTTTTTGCTGGAGGGAGTCTCACTCTGTCGCCAGGCTGGGGTGCAGTGGCACGATCTTGGCTCACTGCAACCTCTACCTCCCAGGTCAAGTGACTCTCCTGCCTCAGCCTCCTGAGTAGCTGGGATTACAGAGGTATGCACCACCATGCCTGGCTAATTTTTGTATTTTTAGTAGAGACAGGGTTTCACCATGTTGGTCAGGCTGGTCTTGAACTCTTGACCTGGTGATCCGCCCACCTTGGCCTCCCAAAGTGCTGGGATTACAGGCATGGGCCTCTGCATCCAGCCTGGGAAAAGCATGGCTTCTAATGTCCGTTATTTCCTCCCAGCTCTTAGCCCCTCTTAGAGAACCAGCCTGACCGTTAGTCTGGAAAAGCATCGAATGAGCCTATTCCCTGGCCTCAGTTAACCGAACCAGAAAATGAGCACTGATCCCAAGCCAGGACAAGTTATGTCTCCTCTGAAGGTTGGACTTAGGTTTCTCCTGAAGGGCTGGCTTTGGACATGAAGACAGTTCTGGGAGCTAGAACTCAATAGGCTCATACACGTCCAGGGCTCCGGCTGCCATTGGGAGCAGTTCCTGAGGGGTTCTGTGCACATGGATGATTGAGCCGAAGGAAGAGGCAGATGTACAATGGAAAAATGAGAGCACATGGGTGTGGGTGGGGTGCCTGGCCACCTGGGAATGCCGGCTTTCCATCTGCTGAGAGCCCTGGTTCTGCTCTCTGCCCCTAAGTCACAGGAGGGTCCTTTGTGTCTTTGCAATCAGTAATTCTCCACATCAACAGTGTTAGATAAGTTTCTGTTCTTTGCAACCAAATGATGATGATGAGCTACGCTAACTCCTCCTCTCAGTTGCCCTTGGGGTAACACCTTTCCCTGTTAGGCAATCTGATTTGTTTTTTTTGACTGAGATGGAGTCTCACTCTGTCGCTTATGCTGGAGTGCAATGGCGCCATCTTGGCTCAGTGCAACCTCCGCTTCCTGGGTTCAAGCGATTCTCCTGCCTCAGCCTCCAGAGTAGCTGGGATTACAGGCACCCACCACCATGCCCAGCTAATTTTTGTACTTTTAGTAGAGATGGGTTACACCATGTTGGCAAGGCTGGTCTCGAACTCCTGACCTCAAGTGATCCGCCTGCTTCAGCCTCCCAAAGTCCTGGGATTACAGGTGTGAGCCACCGTGCCCGGCCAAGAAAAAGAAAGAAAGCTTTATCTTGCAGCCACAAGAGAAAGGCAACTACAGGGAAGATTTCTTCTGGGAGAGCCGGAGTCAGGGTCCACCCAAGTTATGAAGATACATTAGTGACACATGTCCCTGGGTATGTTGGCATCAGCACAGAAGTAGGGGACGGGGAGATGTCCTCGGTGCTAGCTCTATTTTCTAGAGAGAATTTGTGAGCACATCAAGAAGTTCCGATAAGTTAGAAAAAAACCTAGTTTTTTAATGTAGCTGGGTTTTAGCTGGATGCTATCTATGGCTGTGGGTGGTAAGGAGAGAAGGCTTCACAGCATGACTTGCCCGGAGTCCCCTCTCTGCTGGAAACAGCTCTGCTCAGCACATGTGACCAGGTTCTCTATCAGAGTCCTGGGGTGTCTCACAACAAAGTGGCGAGATCTCCATTTGGTACCTCTTGATTCAAACCAGGCCAGGGCAGGCCAGCACGAGAGATGCATAGGAGGCGGTGGGAACCCAGACCTCCACCTGTGTTCCAGGCGGCCCCAGAAAAACCCACAGATGAAGGGGCAGGAGGGCAGCCTGGTGCAGTGGGGATGTGGAACGAACGTGTGATGATGGTCGCCACTGGTGTCACAGGAAAATCGCACTAACCAGCTGAGTGTGGCGGCTCACGCCTGTCATCCCAGCACTTTGGGAGGCTGAGGCAGGCGGATCGTTTGAAGTCAGGAGTTCGAGACCAGCCTGACCAACATGGTGAAACCCCATCTCTATTGAAAATACAAAATTTAGCAGGGCGTGGTGGTGTCCACCTGTAACCCCAGCTACTCGGGAGGCTGAGGCAGGAAAATCACTTGAACCCAGGAAGTGGAGGTTGCAGTGAGCCGAGATCATGCCACTGCACTCCAGCCTACATGACAGAGACTCTGTCTCAAAAAAAAAAAAGAAAAAAGAAAGAAAGAAAACTGCCCTAAATGTCACAGTCAAACTCTGCTCACAGAGCCTGACAGAGGCTGGAAAGGAGACGCTGGAACTGGCCCCCACAGGTGAGCTTCCCTCGAAGCAGAAGCAGAAAGCCACCATTCTGCAAACACTAAGCCCTCCCTGTAGTGCTGGGAGCTGGCCAGACCCCTAGCACGTGGCTGCTGTCTAGCTGGTGATCATTGTGAGGGACATTAAATAACGAAAGGACATAGCAGCCTGGCTGGGTGGCTCATGCCTGTAATCCTAATAGTCTGGAAGGCCAATAAAGGAGGATCGTTTGAGTTTAGGAGTGAGAGACCAGCTCGGGCAGCAAAGCCAAAAATACCAAAATCCCCATCACTACACAAAATAAAAAATTAGCCAGCTATGGTGGCTCAGGCCTGTAATCCCAGCACTTAAAGAGGCTGAGGTGGGATGATTGCTTGAGCTTAGGAGTTTGAAACCAGCCTGGGCAACATAGCGAGACCCTGTCTCTACCAAAAATAAAAAATTAGCCAGGTGCGGTGGCAGGTGCCTATAGTCCCAGCTACTTGGGAGTCTAAGTTGGGAGCATAACTTGGGCCTGGGGAGTTGAGGCTGCAATGAGCTATGATTGCACCACTGTGCTGCAGCCTGGGTGACAGAGTGAGACCCTGTCTCAAAAAAAAAATTTAAAAACAAACAAAAAAAGAAAAGACACACCTCTGGCCATGGGCAGGCCACCAGTGTTGCTGGTGAGCTCAGCAGGCACCTGCTTTGCATTCTGGAGCTACCTGCCTGGACTGATAAATGAGGGATGTCCTTGTCCTCTGCCTGGGGAGAGGCAGTCCCCCAACAGGAAGCTACCGCCCATCCCATCTAGGACCTGCCTCATTGGTGGCAGGTTAGCCACTTTATCCTGACAATCAGGAGCAAAGCATGGCCCCTGCTTCCCCTCCAAGGTGTCCCCACCCCCTACCAAGCCGTGTAAACTACATTCAATACCATTTGGGGGCTGATGAGATCTGAGAACGTGAGTCTCCAGCCTCACCCTTCAAACTCAACTGCGATTACGACCATGAGTGCAAACATTTCAATTCAAAATCATTCAAAAATGATAATCATATTAAGGGATCTGCCAAAGCCTAATAGCTCCATGACAGCAGAGAAGAACAGAAATTAAAAATAATCACTTATTGTTGCTGTTACACAAATACATGCAACACACACAACAGTTTCAACGGAATGACGGAAAAGCAAAAGGACAGACAGTGAGGAGAGGGTGGTAGCCCCAGATATTTGCACCAAGACATATGCAGCTTTCTCAGGCTCATTGTGCTCTCTTTTCATAGGTCACAAAGGGCTCATCTGCATTCTACATGCTTCCCCTCCTCTAAGTCCTTCAATGGCTCACTATTCCCTTCTGAATCAAGTACAAGTTCTTCCTTGGCATCTTTGCCTTTCTCAATTCCTTTCAAGCCATCAACCCAATAGAACCTTTGGCTACTCTACACCAGGAGTCCTCAACCCCCAGACCACGGGCCTGCACCAGTTCGTGGCCTGTAGGGAAGCAGGTTGCACAAGCGGAGGTGAGCGGCAGGCGAGTGAGTGAAGCTTCATCTGTACTGACAGATGAGGGTCCCCATCGCTTGCACTACCACCTAAGCTAATATCTGGGGCTGCCACTCTCTCCTCACTGGTAAATGAGGGGCTGTCTTCATCCTCTGCCTGGAGAGAGGCAGTCCTCCAACAGGAAGCTACCGCCGATCCCATCTGGGACCTCCTCTCAGATCCCTGGCTGTATTAGATTCTCATAGGAGTGCACACCCTATCGTGAACAGCGCATGCGGGATCTAGGGTTCCTGCTCCTTAGGAGACTCTAATGCCTGATGATCTCTCACTGTCCCCCATCACCCCAGATTAAACCCTCTAGTGGCAGGAAAACAAGCTCAGGGCTCCCACAGATTCTACAGAATGGTGAGTTGTAGAATTATTTCATTATATATTACGATGTCATGATAATGATTTCTGGTTGAAGGCATGGTATCCCGGTGTTGTATGCCAATGAGTGAGGCTGTAGGCATGGGAAGAGCAGGCTCCTGTGCTGGAGAGAAAAGAAGGAGCGAGAAGCCAGAGTCTGTGAGCCAGGTGCAGTGGTGCACACCTGTACTCCTAGCACTTTGGGAGGCCAAGGCTAGAGGATTGCTTGAGTCTAGAAGTTTGAGAACAGACTGGGCAGCATAGTGAGACCACGTGTTTCTATCAAAAATAAAATTTTAAAAAATATCGAGGCATGGTGGTGCACACCAGTAGTCCCAGCTACTCGGGAGGCTGAGGCTGGAGGATCAGTTGAACCTGGGAGTTGGAGGCTGTAGTGAGCTATGATCATACCACTGCACACCAGCCTGGGCCACAGAGCGAGACCCCATCTCAAAGACAAAACAAGACAAAGCAAAACAAAACAGAAAATCTGCTGATCCATAGCCTGTAAATTAGGAGAGTGTCTACCTCCAGAAGATGCCAGAAGGCAGGGTATCTCCAGAAAGATACCTTTGGACCAGGGTCTTCCACCCACCCCCTCTGGATTGTTTGGTGACATTCTCCCACCTGGATGCCTGCTTGCCACCGTGTGGCTGGCCGTCTCAGTCACCTATTGGGCACGAGGGCTGGTGGTGTCTGACTGTTGCTTTTTCCTTACACCTTCACCTTCTGACATTCTCATAAACCCCAGCCACCCCCTGGTCTCTGTCCCCTGGCAGTCATGTCTCCAAACTCTATCGTGATGACAGTTCCTGACCCAGGGATCAGGGGCTGACTCTATTTTCTATTTCCTGATTCCAGCCAGCCTGCCGGGACTTGCTACTTTTCTCTGACCTCAGACTCGAAGGGCTGCCGTGTTTTTGGTCTTCACTCTGCTCCAGCTGTTGTTAATCACGTTCCATTCCAAGGCCCCAAGTGCAAAAAGCCCATTGTCACCCCTGGAGTTGTTCTTATATGAATCTCTGCAAATCCAACCCTCAAGGTATAATCAGCATCGGGCGTTTTGGTAGTACTCCCAACTTCTTTGGCAACCAGTAGGTGGGTTAATGCAAATTCACTAATTTCAGTGCGCGGTGACTCATGCCTGTAATCCCAGCACTTTGGGAGGCCGAGGTGGGCAGATCACCTGAGGTCAGGAGTTCGAGACCAGCTCAGGCAACATGGCGAAACCCCATGTCTGCTAAAAATACAAAAATTAGCCAGGCGTGGTGGTGCATGCCTGTAGTCCCAGCTACTTGGGAGACTGAGGCAGGAGAATTGCTTGAACCTGGGAGGCGGAAGTTGCAGTGAGCTGAGAACATGCCACTGCACTCCAGCCTGGGCAACAGAGTGAGACTCCGTCTCAAAAAACAAAAACAAATTCACTAATTCCTGTGCATTTTGTTATATCACCAATGGTGAATTCCTTTATACCACTTCCTAATGCCTTAGAATAAGTGCCCAGTGTGGATGCTGCCCTTCTGTAGTCACATCACCCATCCAGTCTATACTCGCTGGCACACGCACCAGTATTGTAATCAGACAGGCAGGGTCTCCAGGGATTATAGGAATTTATTCGATTTCAGCAATCAGCCTGTTTTACAGCCTCCTGCCTGAAGCCTATTTCTTCCTAAACCTTATATGGTCACCTAGTTGGTTAAAACCAGCTCCTGACAGATCCCAGAGATTTATAGATGAACTCAAGTGAACTTTCTCATGACGGTGCTAACGTCTCCGCCCTGGGGAGAGCTACAGTTCCATCACCATCACATGCGACCTGGATGCTGGCATGACAGTATGACGGCTCCCTGCCCCCGTGCCACTGGGACCGCCCCTCTGCATGTGATGATGCACCCTCTCCCCTCTCCATCACCCCATAAAACCCTCCTGTCACTTTCCCGCGGGAGACACAGCTTTGGAGTATACTGCCCATGGTCTCCTTCCTCGTGATAAGTGATAAAACCCCTATTGATTAAAGCCTGCGTTCTCATGGAGAGTTGTTTGTTACTCCCCAGGCAAATGAATCCTGTTTTGGGGGGATAACGGTGTGCCACGGTGACTGACTAGGAAGGGGAGGAGGAGAACGAGGCAGGAGCACATCACCCAGGCCGGCAGTAGCCTTTACTAGGCATCTCAACGCATCTGGTGCTACCTTAGGACAATTCGAGATTATTTCTTTTTTAATTTTAATTTTTAAAAAGCATTTATTTTTAATACATAAGACAAAAAGAAAAACCTGCAATCTTGGCTCAGTGGTGCAGTCTCTGCTCACTGCAGCTTCGATCTCCCGGCTCAAACAATTCCCCCGCCTCAGCTTCTCAAATAGCTGGGACTATAGGCACACACCCCCCGCACTAATTTTTTTCTTTTGGTAGAAGCAGGGTCCCACTCTGTTGCCCAGGCTGGTCTCTGATTCCTGGCCTCAAGCAATTCTTACACCATGGCCTCCTAGAATGCTAGGATTACAGGTGTGAGCCACTGTGCCTGTTTGATCCATAATTCCTTCCTTTCTTCCTTCCTTCTTTCCTTCCTTCCTTCCCTCCCTCCCTCCCTTCCTTCCTTCCCTTCCTTCCTTCTTTTGTTCTCTTCCTTTTCTTCCTTCCTTCCTTCCTTCCCTTCCTTCCTTTCTTTCCTTCCTTCCCTTCCTTTCCCTCCCTCCCTCTGTCCCTCCCTCCCTCCTTCCTTCCTCCACTGTGCCTGGTTGATTCATAATTGATTCCTTCCCTCCTTCCCTCCTTCCTTCCTTCCTTGACGGAGTTTCACTCTTTCACCCAGGCTGGAGTGCAATGGCACCATCTCGGTTCACTGTACTGCGACCTCCACCTTCCGGGGTCAAGTGATTCCCATGCCTCAGCCTCCTGACAAGCTGGGATTATAGGCGCCCACTACCACGCCAGGTGAATTTTTGCATTTTTAGTAGAGATGGGGTTTCACCATGTTGGCCAGGCTGGTCTCGAACTCCTGACCTAGTGATTTGCCCGCCTCGGCCTCCCAAAGTGCTGGGATTACAGGCGTGAGCCACTGCACCCGGCCGGATTCGTATTTATGTCTAATCCTCAAAGCAGCTCTGTTGGGTAGATATTACTAGCCCCATTTTCCAACTGAGGCTCAGAGGTTCAGGAAACCAACCGAGGATAAACACAGGTAAATAAGTGCAGAGTGAGGGGCAACCCAGGGGGCCTCTGACGCCTCACCCTCCCAGGTATCCAGCTGCCTTCCAGACCAGATCACTTCATGCCAGCAGCAGCCGAGAGCTCTTGCCCTGGGTGAGATAAGTGATCCCACTTAGAAGATTTCTGGGAACTTGCAGCTGCTAAACACTAAAAATATAATTTTGAGGAAGGAGTTGGCTGGCTTGAATACAATTCTCGACTGGCACAGTACGGTAATTTAATGCCCAGAGTGCCAACTGCCTCTGCTATACATATAAATATCAAAAGGACCAGTCGGCTGCCTTTTAAAACAATCAAACACTGCATCCAGCTCACAAAAAAAGGCCAAGGCTTTGCCTTTAAGTGGAAGTAGCACTTTCACCTTTGTCACTGAAAAGGTAATTCACGCTGAAACAATGACTTCCTTCAGATTGGGAAGTGAACTGTCAAGGAATTAAGAGCCTTTCCTTTTGGAGGATAAAGGAAGCGCTCATCTCTCTGGGGTGTGATTTTTCACAGATGCAGAAAAAATGCCAGTGGGGATTGAAGTTGCCAGTCTCAGAACGCATTTCCTTGGCTGACTGATTTCTGTCTGGGCTTGTTTTATTAAAACAAAGACCCATATCCAAACTCCCTAGTAAGATGTTCCTTATAAGCCATTTTCTCGGGATAATACTTTTACATTTTGTTAATCATATTTCCTTGAAGCTTTGAGAAACTGATTTGCAAGTAATCCTTGAAGAGTGTTTTTGTAAATGCACTGTTTCTTAAGAACTGGTAACACATTAAGCCGTTGTCAGCCATGGACATGTTATGTATATATCGTGTATATGTATTTTAAGGTGTCTGGTTGACTATCTTGTGAGATGAGACATGGTTGAGTGAATGTTTGGGGAAAGAAACAGAGAAAGTTCTAGAACAGGCATCATTAGCAAACTTCACTGCCTGTTTTTGTCTGGCCAGAGAATTAAGGATTTTTTTTTTTAACAGATGAACACTTACAACTGATTTGATGATGATGATGATGATGATGGGTACATTAACTTTGAATCCAAATAAAGCAATGTGTTACCTACACACACAAAAATTCAAATAGTCTCATTAGTAGACCCAGATTCTAACAAAAAAGCACTCATTAATGTCCAAAATTTTGGATTTTGTCAATAAGATACGTGTAGAAATCAGATTTTGCACTCTGTTTATAAGTATCCACATAGTATCCTTGATTTAGGCTAAAATGTTTACTGTCTAGCCATCAGAGAGAAATTTCATCAACCTCTGTGTGAGAAGACGGAGCCACGGAGGGGAGTGCCGTCTCTACGGACTGGGAGAGGCTGACAAAAAGGTGACTTTGTTTTTATTCTGTTTTGTTTGGTTTGGTTTTGTTTTTGAGACAGAGTCTCACTCTGTGGCCCAGGCTGGAGTGCAGTGGAATGATCTTGGCTTACTGCAACCTCTACCTCCTATGCTCAAGTCATTCTCCTGCCTTAGCCTCCAGAGTGGCTAATTTTTTTTATGAGAGACAGGGTTTCCCCATGTTGCCCAGGCTGGTCTTGAACTCCTGACCTCAGGTGATCTGCCTGCTTCAGCCTCTCAAAGTGCTGGGATCACAGGCGTGAGCCACTGTGCCCAGCTAGGAAGGTGATTTTGAAAGAAGGAATGGGGGACTCAGGTGGAGAGAAAGACTTGAAAGACTGATCAGCCTCCTTTTCATCTGTAAAAGGAGGGCAAAAATCTCTCTCCAGCTTCCAGGGCTGATGCAAGAACAACTCTGATAAAAAGCTTTAGGCTGCGCATTTTAGAAGGATAAATTAGGCTAGCAACATCACTGCGTTCTGTAAAGAAAGGAAGAATATTGAGATCTTTGCATGACGGAGAAGTTTTTCTGAGAATGTTTTAGGACATCCTATATCAATGCAGGCACTATGGTAGAAAATGAAATGAAAAGGAAGTAATTGCGACCAGATGTGGTGGTTCACGCCTGTAACCCCAGAGCTCTGGGAGGGTGAGGTAGAAGGATTGCTTGAGGCCAGGAGTTTGAGACCAGCTAGGGCAAAACAGAGAGACCCCCATCTCTACAAAAGTAAAAAAAAAAAAAAATAGCTGGGTGTGGTGATGTGCACCTGTAATCGATGAGGAGGAAGGATCGCTTGAGCTTAGGAGTCTCCAGCCTGGGCCATAGAGCAAGAATCTCTTAAGAAAGATTAAAAATAAAAGCAAATAATTGGGAATTAGAGGACAAAGAACAAAATAAGATGATGTCAAGGGGGCCAGGCACAGTGACTCACGCCTGTAATCCCAGCACTTTTGGAGGCCAAGGCGGGTGGATTACCTGAGGTCAGGAGTTCAAGACCAGCCTGGCCAACATGGTGAAACTCTGTCCTTTAATAAAAAATAAAAACATTAGCTGGGTGTGGTGGCTTGTGCCTGTAATCCCAGATACTCAGGAGACTGAGACAGGAGAATCACTTGAACCTGGGAGGCAGAGGCTGCAGTGAGCCGAGATCATGCCACTGCTCTCCAACCTGGGTGATGAAGTAAGACTCTGTCTCAAAAAACACCAAAAGATGATGCCAAGGATAAGTTTACCAGACAAAATGCAGGCTTTGACATACTATATATTTAACAAAAGTGGACCACAAATTCAGCTCCAAGCTCTTTCATCCCCACAGTGGGCAGAATCACTGGAAGGATCTGCAGTGCGTAAAAGATCTGTTACAAGAGAAATATAGTCACGTGAGCACTAAGACCCAAGACACATTTCTCTCCTGAGTGACTTGGTCTCTTTAACCACGTCTTGTTAACACCACTTCAGCAAATACAATGAGCTCCACAAATCTGATTTTCAAAACACTTCTCAGCATAGGCCTGAGATGTTTACCCAAGGACAGTCAGATGACAGCAATTGTTCTCGGGACCAAATGAGATTCAGATAAGCAGACAGCTTTCTGATGGCCCTGCGTATTTAAGGGCTACCCTAGCAGCAAAATAGTTGTAAGAAAGCAGTCAAATAAAGGAGTATAATAATTTATTTTGAAACATATGAATGGGCTTTTTCTCTGCTGGATTTGCCATTTCATCCAGAGGCAGTTGCAGCCTTGATCTGGGGGAAGACTGTCAGAGCCGAGATAGAAGGAAAAGCAAAGGAGATGCTAATATTCTGTTGTGACTGTAAAATAGACTCCTGAAGTTAACTGCTGAAGCGATTGTCTCTAAGCCTGGATTTCAAGGGCATGAGCCGTGAATCAGAGAGAGGAAAGCATTTGCTAAATTTCAAAAGCCTCCCTTTAGACATTAAGGCCAGCAGATGGGCGAAGCCAGAGGATGGCTGTGGTGACAAAGCTGTGGGGCTCGCTGCTGGCTCACCTTAGGGTCACCTTGAAAAATCACCTGTGTTCAGGTGCACTCCCAGACACTCATTTGATTGGTCCACATCCACATTTGATTCTAAAGCACAACCAGGGTTGAGAATCACGACATGCGGGACAGTTCCAATGCCAAAAAAGGCTGATATAATTTGGATGTTTGTCTCTTTCAACTCTCATGATGCAATGTGATCACCCGAGTTAGAGGTGGGGCCTGATGGGATGGGTTTGGGTCCTGAGGGCGGATTCCTCATGAATGGTTTGGCTTCCTTCCCATGGTGATGAGTTCAGTAAGACAAAGCCGCAGGGCTCGCTACTGGCTCACCTAAGGACCACCTGGGGAGGCTTTAAACACCACCTGTGTTCAGGTGCATTCCAGCCACTGGTTTGATTGGTATACATCCATATTTGATTCTAAAAAACAACCAGGGCTGAGAAGTACTGATGTGGGAAAGTTCCAGGGCTCAAAAAGGCTGATGTCATTTGGATGCCCGTCCCTTCCAAATCTCATGATGGAACGTGATCACCAGAGGTGGAGGTGGGGCCTGATGGGACGTGTTTGGTCATGAGGGTGAATCCCTCATGAATGGTTTGGTGCCCTCCCCGGGTAATGAGTTCAGCGAGATCTGGTTGTTAACAAAGCTTCTGGGACCTCCTCTCTCTCCCTCCCTCTCTCACCCTGTAATGCTGGTTCCCCCTTCCTCCTCCGCTATGATTGAAGATCTCTGAAGCCTCCACCAGAAGCCAAGCAGATGTGGGCACCATGCTTCTTGTACAACCTGCAGAACTGTAAGCCAAATAAACCCCTTTTCTTTATAAATTACCAAGCCTCAGATACTCTTTTACAGCAATGCAGAACCCTACTTCCCTTTATAAATCCATCAGATCTCCCAAGATTTGTCCACTATCATGAGAACAGCACAGGAAAAACCCGTCCCAGGATTCAGTTACCTCCCACTGGGTCCCTCCCACGACACGTGGGAGCTACACTTCAAGATGAGATTTGGGTGGGGACAGAACCAGACCATATCAGGAGGCAAAAGACTAGACAGGTTGGTTTACAAATGGAGTCAGGGGACAGGAGGGCACCCACTGCGTGGATCTCTTCCCAGAAGCTAATTCTCCCTGAGCTGGGGAATAAGTCTGGAGAGAGAAGAGACAGACATAAAGGAAGGTCTCTCCTGGGGGAAGTTTTCGTCTCACCCTGCTGCTCAGGTTGGAATTCAGGGAGTGGGTAGAGAAATCTGCAAACGGGTTTGATGGGAAGGCACAGAGATGAACGTTTTGCTTCCCACCTGGCACTCTGGCGGGAGGCAAGTGTCTTGCAGTGTGCTGTAGGCACTGGGGCAGGAAGGGTGGAGTGATGTTTAGGCGGAGAGGGGACCTAAAATAATGCTCTAAATGCCCATAGCCAGCTCCTGGCCTGTAGGAAACCCTGAAGTTCCTAAGTACCCCAGGAGAGGCGGAGGTGTATTAGTCAGTTCTCACACTGCAAATGCAGATATACCCCAAGACTGGGTAATTCATAAAGAAGAGATATTTAATGGACTCACAGTCCACATGGCTCCAGAGGCCTCACAGTCACAGCAAAAGGCAAAGGAAAAATAAAGTCACATCTTACAGGGTGACAGGCAAGAGAGTGTAAGCAGGGGAACTGCCCTTTATATACCCATCAGATCTCACGAGATTTATTCACTATCATGAGACTAGCATGGGAAAAACCCATCTCCAGGATTCGGTTACCTCCCACTGGGTCCCTCCCACGACATGTGTGAGCTACAATTCAAGATGAGATTGGGGGCGGGGGACAGAACCAGACCATATCAGGAGGCAGAGGACTAGACAGGTTGGCTCACAAAGGGAGTCAGGGGACAGGAGGGCACCCACTGCATGGATCTCTCACCTGAATTCAGGAGCAGAGCCAATGACATCAGCTGTGAATACAGAAGGGACAGAACTCAAGATGGGGAGGTGTCAGCAAAAGCCAGAAAGGTCCCAGAAGACAGGCCGCAGCCCAGACACCTCTCATTGCCCTGAGGCAACGCCCGCTCCCCCGGCTCCCAGGCACTAAGAGGAAAGCTGGGAGAGGGAGAACTTTCACGGGGGAAGAGCAGCCCTTACAAATAACAGCCTGTCGAAATTTCAATTTAATGGAGCAATTGTCCTGAAAGAGATGGAGTTTCCAATTGGAAGAAACTGAGTTACCTTGAAACAAAAAGATTAGTTTTCTTTTCCATCGTCAGTGAACACGAGGACTGGAGAGCAAGCTGAATTCAAATTTGGAAAAATAAAGTCACCCTTTCTTACATCTGACTTGGCAACTAAAATTTAAATTGCGTTACAGGTTTTAAATTACTATAAAAGAATGAACAGAACTCTGAGACACCAACAGATACTTAGGAGGGGAAGAAAAAAACAAAGATTCAATATGAAAAACAAGTTTTCTGGAAAGTAATTTGGCAATCTGTCTCATGAGTCTTAAAAATATACATGTCTTAGACCTAGAAATTCTACTCTTAGGAATTTATCCTAAAGGATAATAATGACTTCTTCCTCTGAGAATGTCAGATGATGTAATTTGGACCAACTCTATAGCTGAAAAAAACTAAAAAAGCTGGATATTTCTTTTTTAAAGAGACAAGGTCTTGCTCTGTCACCCAGGCTGAAGTGCAAACATAGCCTACTATAGTCTTAACCACCTGGGATCAAGCAGTCTCCTGACTCAGCCCCCCAAGCAGCTGGGACTGCAGGCACATACCACTAATACCACTACACCCAGCTAATTTTTGCTTTTTTTTTTTTTGTCTTCGAGATGAAGTCTTGCTAGGTTGCCCAGGGTGGTCTTGAACTTCTGAGCTCAGGCAGCCCACCTACCTCGGGCTGCCAAAGTGCTAGGATTACAGGAATGAGCCACCACACCAGCCTGCATAAAACTTTTTGATCTTAATAAAACCACTGAAGATGAACAAAAGGAAAATGATTAGGTTGAACTCTGGCTGAGACTGGAACAGAAAAACCGATGCCCAGCTACTGGGTTTCCTCGGAACCTGCTTTCCCTCGGAACTTCCTTTCCTTTCCCTCGGAGCCTCCTTTCCCTCGGAACCTGCTTTCCCTCGGAACCTCCTTTCCTTTCCCTCGGAACCTGCTTTCCCTCAGAACCTGCTTTCCCTTGGAACCTCCTTTCCCCTGGAACGTCCTCTTCTGCATTCCCAGAAGACCCATGAAACAGAACGAGATTCTTGCTCCTCCAAAATTCTTCCAGGGGCTTGGCATAACCTCATGCCCTCCTGGGCCTGGCATATGCCAAGCTGTGATAACAGAAAAGGATTTTTTGTAACACAACCCAAAGAGAAAAAAAGAAATACTCTTTGGTATAATGAAACTTACATGTCCTAATGTATATTGTAATATATTTATTCATCTACCTACCTATTAATGAGACAGAGTCTCTCTCTGTTGCCCAGGCCAGAGTGCAATGGCATGATCATAGCTCACCGCAGCATCAAACTCCTTAGGCTCAAGCAATCCTCAGTCCTCTGCCCTTAGCCTCCTGAGTAGCTGGGACTACAGGCATGCACCACCATGCTAGGCTAATTTTTGTACTTTTTGCAGAGACAGAGTCCCACTATGCAGCCTAAGCTGGTCTCAAACTCCTGGGCTCAAGCGAGCCTCCCATCTTGGGCCTCCCAAATGCTAGGATTAGAGGAATGAACCACTGTGCCGAGCCAAGGTCTTTTCCAATGGTCTTGTAGATGCCTTCTTTAAGCCATATAGGCCTAAAAGCCTATGGAATTCCATTGCAGAAACAAATTAACAAAGGAACATATATCTAGAAAGACTGGCAACTCTGCTCAAGTAATGGAAAGACCACCTGAAACAAGGATGGTGGCATCCCCGCCCTCCTGAAGATCACAGCACACTGAAGGGATATACACAGAGGCCACTGGGGTACCAGGTCTAGCAGCTGGCAAGGGGCATCCCTATCCATAACCCCCAGAAGCTCAGAAGCAAAGCTGTTTCTCACACCGCCTCCCTGGCTCCCTGGCTCCGTGACGTAAACCACAAGTGCAGTCAGTTATTTCACTGGAAGCTGATTTGTTGATAATGACATGGAGATGTACCACATAATTAAGCAAGACTCTACAGGAACAGGATTTTGGCTGCCTTTTTCCTTAATGAAAGCATTCTTTTCTGGAGGAGTCTGCTCTGAGGAAGAAGAGACAGGACACTGTATTCATTTGTTTTCATACTGCTGTGAAGAAATACCCAAGTCTGGGTAATTTATAAAGACAGAGAGGTTTAGTGGATTCACAGTTCCACATGTGAGGCCTGGTGAGGACTCACAATCATGGCAGAAGGCAGAGAAGCAAAGGCACATCTTACATGGTGGTAGGCAAGAGTGTGTGCAGGGGAACAGCCCTTTATAAAACCATCAGATCTCGTGAGACTTACTATCAAGACAACAGCACAGGAGAAACCTACTGCCATGATCCAATTACCTTCCACCAGATTGTGAATGTTGAACTCTAAGGCTAACCAGTTTCCTCCCTCCTCCAAAAGGAAAGATGGCGTGGCCCTGGCCACAAGGCCAAACTCATGTAACCCTCGTGCAAGAAAGCAGAAGAAAAGGTTGTCATATGACAAGGGGTAGAATGAGACAGGAATGCATCTCAACCACTCAAGAAAACAAAGAGATAAAGCCCCCAGTTTTTATGTTCTTTCTTTCTTTCTTTTTCTTTTTTTTGAGAGGGAATCTCTCTGTCGTCGAGGCGGGAGTGTAATGGTGAGATCTCTGCTCACTGCAACCTCTGCCTTCCTGGTTCCAGTGACTTTTCTGCCTCAGCCTCCCAAGTAGCTTGGATTACAGGCACACGCCACTACAGCCAGCTAATTTATTTATTTATTTTTGTAATTTTAGTAGAGACAGGGTTTCACCATGTTGGTCAGGTTGGTTTCAAACTCCTGACTTCAAGTGATCCACTGACCTTGGCTTCTCAAAATGCAAGGATTACAAGCGAGAGCCACCACATCCAGTCCCCTCTATAAACTTTGAAGTCTCCCACACTGCTCTCAACTAAATCAATTCACATACTATTAGTGCTAATAGTCCTTAAAAAAAAATCACCATGTACAACTCATTTCTTTACCTGAAAAATAAGGAAAACAATTAGCTTCAGCCCCTATTACATATGGCTAATAACATTGTTTAGGGAAGACTAGAGAATGGATAATAGAAGCCATTTTATGAAATAGCTTTTATTGTGCTTCCTGTATCATTAGAAAATTGTTTCCATTATCAATGAAAATACTGACAGCCTCTCCCCTCTCAGTGCGGGTTTCACTCCTGCTACAAGGTGTAACCAGAGGCCAGGCTTAAGTTTGAAACAGTATTTAAGGCTGGGTGCAGTGCCTCTCATCTGTAATCCTAGCACTTTGAGAGGCCAATGCAAGCAGATTGCCTGAGCTCAGGGAGTTCGAGACCCTCCTGGCCAACATGGTGAAACCTCGTCTCTACTAAAAAATTAGCTGGGGCGGGCAGAGTGGCTCACACCTGTAATCCCAGCACTTTGGGAGGCTGAGATGGGCAGATCGCTTGAGGTCAGGCGTTTGAGACCAGCCTGGCCAACATGGTGAAACTCCGTCTCTATTAAAATACAAAAATTAGCCGGGCGTGGTGGCAGACACCGGTAATCTCAGCTACTTGGGAGGCTGAGGCATGAGAATCACTTGAACCTCCAGCCCGGGTGACAGAACAAGACTCCCTCTCAAAAAAAAAAAAAAACTAGCTGGGCATGGTGGTGCATGCCTGTAATCCCAGCCACTCAGGAGGCTGAGGCACATGAATCACTTCAACCTGGGAGGCGGAGATTGCAGTAAGAGGAGATCGCATCATTGCACTCAAGACTGGGTGACAGAATGAGACTTTATTTCAAGAAAAAAAAAGAAAAAAGAAGAACACAAACAGAATTTAAGGAAAAAAAACAAAAACAAAGATAAAGATAAAACTCTTAGCTCTTCTGTTGTTTGAAGGCAGGAAAGCTTACTCAAATGTGGGTAAATGGACCCATAAAAGGGTTTCTGAGAGGAGGCTGATGGCCTAAGCATGGTGGGTGCCCTTGTCCAGTGGTATCATGACTGGGTCTTTCAGGGTCTGAGATTTCTCATCTCTGAAATGGGAAAACCAAGAACAGCTACCATGTATGGACTGCTCCCTCTATGACAGGTCCAAGGCCATGAACTTCACATTTATGTAGGATCCCATCTCATTCTCACAGCAATGCTTTTAGGTGAGTAATAGTACCTGCTTTTGAGAGCTGGAAACACTAAACTTCAGAGAGGTTGAGTACCCTGTTCTAACACAGCTATGAAGATATAAACCTGAATCTCTCTGACGTTCAGATGGTGATCACATAGGCTGACTGGATTCAAAAAATCTACTCTAACCATAAATCATAAGGAAACAAGGAAACCTGTCTCTTCTTCAGTGCTGCACATTAAAAAAAAAAAGTGTCCGCAGGGCACAGTGGCTTGTGCCTATAATCCCAGTGCTTTGAGAGGCCAAGGTGGGAGGATCACCTGAGCCCAGGGGTTTGAGACCAGCCTGGGCAATATGGCAAAACCCCATCTCTACTAAAAACTATAAAAATTAGCTGGGAGTTGTGGTATGCAACTGTAGTCCAGCTATTCTGGAGGCTGACATGGGAGGATTGTTTCAGCCCTGGAGGCTGAGGCTGCAGTGGGCCGTGATTGTGCCATTGCACCCCAGCATGTTTGACAGAGTGAGAAGTTGTCTCAAAAAAAATAAATAAATAAAAAGCGTCGCTGGAGAATTCATAATGACCTGCCCCTAAGAGGGTTTGAGGTTTCTTTTGTTGTTGTTGATGTTGTTGAGACAGGGTCTCGCTGTGTTATCTATGCTGGTCTTAAACTCCTGAGCTCAGGTGATCCTCCTGCCTTGGCCTCCCAAAGTGCTGGGATTACAGGCATGAGCCTCTGTGCCTGGCTGGATGTCAATTTATATTAGATACATAGGGAACAGCAAGCCTAGAAATTTACATGAAGAGTAGTCGTGGAAGATGACACCTAGGAGTGACGAGCAAAAGCAAATGAGGAAACCTAATGGAGAGATCCACATACAACCCAGAGCCAGACAACCCAGAATTGCACAGCTAAAGCTCCATCAAGGATGAGCTCTTAATAGAAAATTACAAACACATCTGGAAACAATCTACTGTAAGTAAGACTCAGAAAATACAATAAGATTAGAACTCTCAAGAACTTGATGTAATAGAACCACCAGACAGAGACCATAAAATACAAATGTTCAAAATGAGTAAAAAAACAGGCCAGGTGTGGTGGCTCATGCCTATAATCCCAGTGATTTGGGAGGCGAAAGCAGGTGGATCACTAAAAGCCAGAAGTTTGAGATCAGCCTGGCCAACGTGATGAAACCCCATTTCTACTAAAATTACAAAAATTAGCCAGGCGTGGTGGCGCACGCCTGTAATCCCAGCTACTCAGGAGGCTGAGGCATGAGAATCACTTGAACCCAGAAGGCAGAGGTTGCAGTGAGCCAAGATCATCCCATTGCACTCTAGCCTGGGTGACAGAGCGAGACTTTGTAAAAAAACCAAAAACCAAAAACCAAAACACCTCAACAACAGAAAAAAAAAAAACCAAAATGAGTAAAAACCTAAAAATAGGAGTCAAAACCATAAGAACAAAACCCTGTGAAAAATAAACGGAGAGATGCGAAAAATAGCCAAGTGAAAACTCTGCAAATGAAAAACAGTCTTTAGAACTTAAACACAACAGGCAATGAAATAGCAGCTTATACATATGAGGAGAAAAACAGAGGGGACAAGTGATAGTTCAATGAAATTAGCTTTGAGTACATTAAAGAGATGGAAAATATGAAAAAGATATAAAATATGAAAGAGAAAAAAAGAGGTTGAGGCAGAAGAATCTCTTGAACCCAGGAGGCAGAGGCTGCAGTGAGCCTAGATCATGTCATTGCACTCCAGCCTGGGCAACAGAGCAAGACTCCATCTCAAAAAAAAAAAAAAAAGAAAAAAAAGAAAAAAAAGAAAGAAAGAAAAAAAATTTAAAGAAGCCAGTAACTCTCAGAAATTCTTGAGTTTGCAGGATAGCAGATAAGAAATAAAAACAACCTACTGAAACACTGAAACTCCCTCTGCTTGTAAGATAACAAAAGTGGCTGAAATCAGTTAGGCCCAATATGACCAGCAGGATTTTGCACAGAATGCTTGTGGATATCACAGCCTGAATTTCCATGCATGTTTCATACTAACTCCCCCTGAATTTGCACATGAGACCCATGGGGCGGCATGAAGGGATGACTGTATGTGGCCGAGAACATTCCAGATCTCTCTTTCCCTTCCGCCAATCACCTGCAAATCTCGGAATCCACCCCCAAGACCTTTTCTGATAAAATTCCTGCCTTAAAGTCCGCACAGAGAGACAGACTGGAGCTGGATTTGTCTCCTTGTTAGTTGGCTAGCAATAAAAAGCTGTCCTTTTCTCAAAAACCCTGTGTCACAGTGTTGGCTTCTAGCACCTCAGGAAGCAAGACGCTTTTGTTTGGTAACAGAAGGATCAACGATGTATTATTCATTTCCTATGTATTTTAGGGAAAAAAATAACTTGGATAGGAACTATGCCAGGGTCAATTTCACAGCAGGGCACAAGATGAGAAACATATTCTCAGCTACGGGGTGAGACCGTAACTCAACCGTTGGTTACTGACATTCCCTGACCAAAGAGAAGAGAAAATAAAATTCTTCCTGAGTGTGGGCTTTTTTTTTTTTTTTTAAATACCAATGTCAAATATTTTCCCCCTCTAAACACTAAAATGACTGAAGCTCCCTGTTCCTGAGAAACCCTCCCACACCAGACAGGCTTGATTTCTATAGTCATACAGCTCAAATTTATAAGTTATCGGGACCCAACACGTCTGCCAGGTGGGATCTTAAATCTGATAAGGCTGTGGATCCATTAACCTTGGCTGAAGGAGTCTGGGTAAATCTGCTTGCAAATATCTGCTGTATATTTTAATTCTCAAAGGGACAGGGAAAGTACAATGCAAATCTCTGTATCCTATTCCAATCACATGTACGACAATTTCCGTCACTGCCTCCACATTATCATTATCCTTTTTTTTTTTTTGAGACGGAGTCTCACTCTATCACCCAGGATGGAGTGCAGTGGCGTGATCTCGGCTCACTGCAACCTCTGCCTGCTCCCCGGGTTCAAGCAATTCTCCTGCCTCAGCCTCCTGAGTAGCTGGGACTACAGGCGTGGGCCACCACACCCAACTAATTTTTTGTATTTTTAGTAGAGACAGGGTTTTGCCCTTTTGGCCAGACTGGTCTCTAATCTCCTGACCTCGTGATCCACCCACTTTGGCCTCCCAAAGTGCTGGGATTACAGGCGTGAGCCACCGTGCCCGTCAATTATCTTATCTTTTAGTGAAGAGTGACTTCTTCCAGAGTTGCAGAAAAACTGACAGCAAAGCAAGTAGCTTTTCTAGTTTTATTTTTTTAAATTCCAACAAATGCAACAATTAATCCTTTAAATGTATATTTTATTACACAGATATATTTATGGGCCACCTTCCTGAAAGTAGAAGCGTTCTGTTTAATCATAGAGCATGACAGTGTTATATGTATTTAATTTGCACATCAGAAAAGGTTTGAAGCTCCTTCTCTGGACACCAAGCAAGCTCTGTTCCCCACACCTCAGGCATTTATTACATTCAACCTTCTATTGTAGTTGCTCATCTGCATGATCCGGTTCCGCTGCTGTAAAAATGTATCCCTGTTTTATTCCCCTTTTTGTATCATCGCCTGTTTTTAACACAAGGTTTTTCACATAGCGAGTGCTCTATATTGAATGAATGAACGGACCTGACTCCCGTACCTTTCTTCAGCAACGGTTCTGCTTAAAGAAGACATCGTCTCTGAAAAGGGCCTCCGTGTGTGTGTACTCCTCAGAGAGCAGCAGCAATTCAGAAAGAAATGATGTGTACGTAACCCAATGATGATTTAATACTATTTACAATGAGGCTGCCCCTTCCTTTTTCATTTCAGACGTGCAGCTTGATTGCATTAGGTTCTCTGGAAGAATTAACAGGAAGGCATCCCAGCCTCAATTCCAATCTCCTTAGGTTGTGAGGAACCGGGAAAGGGTGGCTTAGTGACATTACACAGGTGGAAGGAAGGGGGTCTCTGAAAGAAAACGAGGTGAGGCTGGGGGACAGAGGGATTCTCTCTCCACACTGAAAGCGAGTGACCATTGTTGCTTTTTCTTTTTTTTCTTTCTTTCTCTCTCTCTGTCTCGCTTTCCTTCCTTCCTTCCTTCTTTCCTTCCTTCCTTGTTTGTTTTTTTTTTTCGAGACAGAGTCTTGCTCTGTTGCACAGGGTGGAGTGCAGTGGTCAGATCTCAGCTCACTGCAACCTCCACCTCCTGGGGTCAAGTGATTCTTCTGTCTCAGCCTCCTGAATAGCTGGGATTACAGGAGCCTGCCACCATGCCGGGCTAATTTTTGTATTTTTAGTAGAGACCGGGTTTCACCATGTTGGTCAGGTTGGTTTTGAACTCCTGGCCTCAAGTGATCTGCCCACCTTGGCCTCCCAAAGTGCTGTGATTCCAGGCACTAGCCACCATACCCAGCTGGTCACCATTTTTCAGCTTAACTCTTTGGTGTGTCTTAAATAATCCAGGGAAGGCAAACACAGAATATTAATCTAAGGCAGAGAGAAGCAGACCTAAAGCATCTGTTGAGAGTTAACTGATCCTGTGTTAACTAAGAAAATGGCCCTTTGGTGAATGCTGTCATCAGAGGCAGTTTGAACCTCCTGTTCTGGCTTGTGAATTACGTGCATATAACAGTGTCATGCTGTAGGATTAAACAGAACACTTCTACTCCTAGGAAGTGGCCCATAAATATATCTGTGTAATAAAATATACAGTTAAAGCTATTAAGTGTTGCATTTGTTGAAATAAAAAAATAGAAAAACAACCCTAGTGTCCTTCAGTAGGTCCTGATTAAAATACTCTACAAGGGCAGATGGGGGCCTTTGTCTGTTGAGTCATTGCTGTAAACCCAGCACGTATACACCAAGGGGACACACAGCAGGTGCTTGCTACACTATTGTTTACTAGATGAACAAAATGACACTTCACTGTTAAAAAGGCCAGGTGCATCACCCCTCTAATCCCAGCACTTAGGGAGGCTGAGGTAAGTGGATCACTTGAGGTCAGGAGTTTGAGACCAGCCTGGCCAACCCAGTGAAACTCTGTTGTCTCTATTAAAAATACAAAAATTAGCCAGATGTGGTGGCTGGTGCCTGTAATCCCAGCTATTTGGGAGGCTGAGGCAGGAGAGTCACTTGAACCCAGGAGGCAGAGGTTGCATTGAGCCAAGATCATGCCACTGCATTGCAACCTGGATGATACAGAGAGACTCTATCTCAAAAAAAAAGAAAAAAAGAAAGGAAGAAAGAAAGAAAGAAGAAAAAGAAAAAGGCCAAGTGCGGTGGCTCACAACTGTAATCCCAGGACTTTGGAAGGTTGAGGCAGGAAGACTGCTTGAGCCCAGGAGTTCAAGACCAGCCTCAGCAACATATCAAGATCTTGTCTCTACAAAAAAAAAAAAAAAAAAAAAAAAAATCAGTTAGCCAGGAGTGGTGGCTACTTGGAAGGCTGGGGCAGAAAGTCCCAGCTACTTGGAAGTCTGGGGTAGCTCCTTGTACTACCACAGCAGCTCCAGACTGTGGTTCCAGCCTGTAGCCCCAGCTATTTGGAAGGCTATGGCTAGAGGACCACTTGAGTCCAGGAGTTAGAGGCTGCAGTGAGCTGCAATCGTGTGCCTGGGCAACAGAGCCAGACCCTGTCTCAAGACAAAAAGAAAGAAAAGAAAAGAAAAAAAGGTAGGACTAAACTCCTGAAATAGATATGTGTCCATATTTGTCTTTGATGCATTTTGTGGAAAAAAAAAAACAAGTTACAGAATAATATAGATGACATATTCAAAGTTTGACACATCAGAGGTGTTATAAAAATATTTGCTGGAAAAAAAGTGTGTTGGATTTATGTCGAAGACACCATGTATATTCATGAGTGCATGTACCTGTCCATGTGCACACATACATCTTTGTAAAGGCATAAAAAAAGTAGGGTCTGAAGGCTCTACACTAAATCGTTCAAAGGAAGAGAGTAAGATAAGGGGCTTTGAGCTTATATAATTAATCCTCAATAGGTTCCTTTTTTTTTTTTTTTTACAGTAAACACATTTCTATTTTTATCATTCAAAAGGCATTTTAATAACCTCAACCTCCGAGAAAAACTCCCCATGCCAAGTGCCCAGAGAGAGCATGAAGGATCAAAAACCACCAAGTATCCTGAGGCCAAGCTCCATGGCTCAGACCTATAATCCAAGCTCTTTGGAAGGCCGAGGGGCACAGATCACTTGAGGTCAGGAGTTTAAGACTAGCCTGGTCAACATGGTGAAACCCTGTCTCTACCAAAAAACACAAAAATTGGCTGGGCATAGTGGTGCATGTCTGGAATCCCAGCTACTCGGGAGGCTGAGGCAGGAGAATCGATTGAATCTGGAAGGTGGAGGTTAGAGTGAGTGGAGATCGCGCTACTGGACTCCAGCCTGGGCGACAGAGTGAAATTCCTTCTCAAAAACAAAGAAAAAACAAAAAAACCTCCAAAACCATTGAGTCTCCTGAGTCTCCCTCTCTCTTTCCCTCCATCTCTCCCAGTCTCCCTCCCTTTCTCTCCCTCCCTCTCTTCCTCCCTCCTTCCCTTCCTCCCTTGAATAGAAGATGAGACCAGCAGCAGACGATGTAAGAGTTCCAAGGGCTCAGCCCCTGAGCTCAAAGAGAGTGGAGGAGAGGCTGCAGAAACGCACTTTTAAAAGAGGGTTAATTTGACAGTGGAAAAGCTATTCCCGCCACCACATTACCAAAAGGAGGGAGGTTGATAAGGGCGATTGATCATTTTATTTCATCACTTCAAGGGACTGGAAAGATCTTTCGCAGGCACTGAACTCTCACTCTCAAGTTTAAAAGCTTTTAAATCAATTTTATTAGGTTAACTGATGATATCTTTGGTGCACTTTTGCTCTGCAATCTGTCGTGTCCTGTCGGGTTGACTGAAAAGCTTGAAGTGGAGTTCTCCATGCCCTCATTCTTGCTGAAGACGGGAAGCGCAGGGGGTGATGTCGCATCCACGTGCTGCTGGTTTATGGACTGATGGAATAAGAGGTTATTTCCTCCTTTGTGGAGGAGAGGGGTGCTTGAAATAGCCATGGCAAGCTCTGCCTTCCAGGGTTTCAAGTGGACTCATAAAAACGTAATTGGAGCAGAAGACACATTTAGAATTTTCTCTTTTGTCTTAAATATCTTTAACCACTCGAAGTGTTCTAAGTACAAAATTATCAATGTTCGTTCAGTTAACAGCTGAGCTCTTTCTTTGTGCCAGTTGTTATATATATTAGTTTCCAAAGGCTACCTTAACGGTTTAGCACAAACCAGATGGCTTCCATCTGAAATTTATTCTCTTAGAGTTCTCTGTAGGCCGAAAGTCTAAAATCAAGGCATAGGCAGGCTGTCCTTCCTCCATGGGCTCCAGGGGAGAATCTGCTCCTCACTCTTCTGGTCTCTGGTGGCTGCAGGAATTCCTTGGCCTGTGATGACATAACCCCAACCCCAGGCTCCATCCTCTCATGGCCTTCTCCTCTGTCTCTGTCTTTTTTCTCTTCAACTTTTTTTTTTTTTCTTTTTGAGACAGAGTTTCACTCTGTTCCTCAGGCTGGAGTGTGGTGGCTTGATCTCGGCTCATTGCACCCTCTGTCTCCTGGGTTCAAGTGATTCTCCTGCCTCAGTCTCCTGAGTAGCTGCGACTATAGGCATGTGCCACCACGCCTGGCTAATTTTGTATTTTTAGTAGAGATGGGGTTTCACCAGGTTGGCCAGGCTGGTCTCAAAATCCTGACCTCAAGTGATCCACTTGCCTCAGCCTCCCATAGTGCTGGGACTACAGGTGTGAGCTAGAGTGCCTGGCCTCTCCTCTATCTTTATAAGGAGACTTGCTGTCTGACTTAAAGCCCACATAAACAATCTAGGATGATCTTATCTCAAGACCTTCAGATCTGCAAAGACCACCACCCCCGCCACCCACTTTCAAACAATCAGATCTGCAAAGACCCCCTCTTTCCAAAAAAGTTCACAGTCACAGGTTTTGGAAGTCAGGATGTGAATATATCCTTTCAGGGGCCACCATTCACCCCACCATATTATGCCAGGCATGGAGGAGTCAAAGAGATTTAAGCCACACTTTCCACGTTAAACAGTTCATGGTTGGTTCTACAGCGTCGACAAATGACCAGGATATACAATGCAAAAGGAAACCAAATCGAGGGATGGAAACAGTGCTCCTGAAGCCGAGACACTGATTCAGGAGAAAGCTGAAGAAGGGGTGGCACTTGGGATGAGGCTTGAAGGATAACTAGGGCATCACCAGGCAGACAAAGATACAATGGGACAGAGATGACATCTCAGGCAGCAGAAGGATAATGGGATCATGGAGGAAGGAACGGAGGTTTGAATGTGTATGGTATGTTCAGGGCATACAACAGGACAGGAGGATAGGGACCCTGTCCAGGGGCTGAGGGTTTCCAGGAGATAGGGTTGACTATGTGACATCAGGACGTGAAGAATCTTGATCTTCCAAGTTCCGGTCCTGCCAGCCATTTGCCATCACTTAACCCTTTAAGGGGAAACATCAAGCCACTTGGAACTTATCTTTATGGCTGTCGTTCCCATTCTACAAGGAGCTTGATATGGTTTGGCTCTGTGTCCCCACCCAATCTCATCTTGAACTGTACTCCCATAATTCCCGCATGTTGTAGAGGGATGTGGTGGGCGATCATTTGAATCATGGGGGCAGTTTCCCCCGTACTGTTCTCATGGTAGTAAGTCTCACGAGATCTGATGGTTTATCAGGGGTTTCTGCTTTTGCAGCTTCCTCATTTTCTCTTGTCGCTGCCATGGAAGAAGTGCCTTTTACCTCCCGCCATGATTCTGAGGCCTCCCCAACCAATATGGAACTGTAAGTCCAACTGAGCCTCTTTTTCTTCCCAGTCTTGGGAATGTCTTTATCAGCAGTGTGAAAATGGACTAATATAGAACTACTCAAAGCCGAAGACCTGTCTTCCTTGTTGCCTCCGGTGTCTACGGCCTGAGTCTCTGAGCCAGGCTGCCTTAGCTGTGCCTGGAGAAAAGGTGAGACCCAGATCTAGGAACCTCCCAAAGGCAGGGGCATCATCAGAGCCTGGGTAAATGCAAGCCTGCTGAATTATCTCTGGGAAAAGGAGCTTACAGAGAAGAGCAATCACTGAAGTTGATAAACAATCTCTTTTGCTATGAACAGTCACTGATGTTTGGTCTTTAATCTTTGAAAGCTAAATGCCCAAACAGACTCAAATAGCCAGTTGAGTCATAAAATGAGTTGCTAGACTGAATTCATTGATTTTTATGACTAAACAAGCTCTGATAATGGCCTGGCTGGGGTGTTATATAGACATGTCTCCAGTGTTACAGTACACAGAGTCAAATATTCTAACTGTTGGAAATTAAATGCATTTATTTCTACAAATTAAATGGCCTTGGGGAACTCAGCCTCAGGTGCAGTAATGCTCAATGTTTACCAGCTAGTGGTCAAATTGCCAAGTGACTGTTGGATCTTGACACTTGGCCCAGAAATGGCATCTGTCTTCTTAATAAACAGATAAAAAGAAATCTTGACCAAGGATTTCATGCTAGCCACTCTTCCTAACACAGATGTTTGATGCAAACTCCAGAGACAAAGACAGTGGAGTCATTATCAGGCCATATGTGAGACAGAAGCATCACATCGTGCGTTGACTTATTGCTTGGATGATCTTTGTGTTGATCAGCAGAACTTAATGGTCCTCAAACATAAATTTTATATACATTTACTTTGCAGGTGAGAATACACAGACATTATAGGAAATGTCCTCGATTTTACTCCACTGTCCTTTTTTTTTTTCCTGTACCTATTTAATCTGGGTGTCTTCATTGACAGGGAGCATGGACCTGGGTGACATTACAGAACAGAGAGACAGCAAACTAAGGATTTGCACCAAATCCAGATAGCAGATGCAGCTGGCTAGGCCCCCATACCACCTTCTCATCAGGTGCTAAGATGGATGAAGATGCAGAAGAAAATAAAAATTTCTCATCATCACAAAGCTTGGATGCAGGCAACCTATTGCTAAACTCTGGCAGAAACAGCTATTTAATAATAACCACAGGTCATTGGGGCTAGATGGAAAAACACAACTGTGGCCTCCCTCTTAAAACACAACAGTCTTGTCCTCCTGAAGGATGACAAGGAAGCCACATGACCCTTCCTCATATCTTCCCACTGGTCCAGAGGCTCAGGCACAAAAGGAAATTAAAAAAAAAAAAAAAAAAAACCAGGCATCTTGGCTCCAACTACTTTGGGGGACAGATCTTGGGTTGTATGTATTATTCTTTCCTCTTTGTACAAAAATTAAGAGGCTGAAACTCCCAGAAAACAACCAGCTGGAAATATGATAGAGGGGAACCTAGTATACCATATCACAGAAGTGATTAAGAAAGAGAGATGATAGCACTTACAACATGCCTGAGATTGTGAGAGTTAGTATGTAAAATGCATGTAAAATTGGCCTGAGTTTTGCATAGAACTGAAGCTTGAGAAACTTCCTGATATGGTTTGGCTGTGTCCCCACCCAAATCTCATCTTGAACTGTACTTGTCAGAATCCCCACATGTCATGGGATTAAATTACGGCGGGGGTTACCTCTGTGATGTTCTCATAATAGTGAGTTCTCATGAGGTCTGATGGTTTTATAAGGGGCTTTTCTCCACCCTTGCTCTATACTTCTCCTTGCCAGCCCCATGTAAAGAACACGTTTGCTTCCCTTTCTGCCATGATTGTAAGCTTCCTGAGGCCTCCCCAACCATGCTGTGCTGTGAGTCAATTAAACCTCTTTCCTTAGTAACTTACCCAGTCTCGGGTATGTCTTTATTCGTAGTGTGAGAACAGACTAACACCTTACATTTGATTTATCTGAGTTCCTTTCTCAGAAAACCAACCATCAGACCTCCCAGGTGGTATTAAGGAACTGAAACTTACTAGATTACCACATCCGGACAACTGCCTGTTAATCAGTTCCTCTTCTTTACTCTAAATTCCTGTTTTGCCACACATGGCTTAAAGAGATGCCAGACCCCTCATCTGACCACCTGCTGACTACTGACCAGCTCCCAAACCCCTAACTTTAGCTGGGTAGGGAGACGGATTTGAGACCAGTCTCCCATCTCCTAGCTGACATCAGCGACTGGCTTTCTGTGAGCAAGCAGACCTAGGCCAGACCTCTAGGTATTCAGCACTACATGCAAAGAAACCCCAAACAAGCATGCAAAGCAAACCTACAGCACCCTAAAACCTTTGGGAATGGGGTACAGAGATGAGGCCACCTCATTCCATGAAGGAAGCTTCCAGGAGCATACCTGTGATCTGTGCCTATTGTTCTGCACCCCCCAGCTGTTAAAGTGGAAAATAGGCTCTCACCAGCAACTCAAACCTAAGATAATCAACTATGCTGCTCCGCATCTCTCCTGAGGATGACAGTCTGTGGAAAGATATTGCAATGCAAGGGAAAGAGAATTACTTCCTGAAGTCTCGAGGAAAGATTTTAGCTCTGAAATTATTTGCTGCAGAAACCAGAAATTTAGGAAATGTTTTGGCTGTTATCAACTGCAAGATGCAAGAATACATTGTCTCACAGTCTTCTCAGATTTATTTCCTAATTTATTATAGTTCACATTTATTTTATGGATTCTGGCAGGGAAAGTGGACATATTTTCGTTCCCTTATAGTTTAACAAATGCATGAGCTAGTAACCACATTTACTAACTTGTGTTGGTTCCTGTCTCGAGTCCTCACTTCTCCATGGGAGGACTTTTAAGCCATGTGATGAAGATTAATTCTCTCAGATAATTCACAGTTTTATGAGGGAATATATTTCTGAATGTCTTGGTCTGAGTGTTTAGTCAAAGAGAAACATGACCATCTATTACTCTCCAACCTCATGCAGGGTTTGCTGGTGGAAGTGGGGCACACATTCTCCCCAGTCCATCTCCAAAAATGAAGAGCTTTGTATAATCCACACCAAAGTGAGGAGAAATGGAGGCCCTATGAAGGCAATGGGGCTTTTACTGGGAGAAGCTCAGAAATTGTAAACAGGAGCAGCAAGAGATAACTTGTCTAGCATCTATTTTTTTAATTGCTTTGTTCTTCCCCACATGGGAGTAGAAAGATTTGGAGGTCTGCAGATGGGAGTGAACTCATAAAAGGCAAGAAGCCAGTCCTTCAGTGTGGCCTCCAGTGCTTCAAGCCGACTGTATAGGTGCGCCTGGTAGCACACGAGGAAAGAGACCAATTTGCAAAGCAGGGAGAAAGTCCCCATAGGCATGCATACCTGTGCATAGAACCTAGCTGGGGTGACTGCAGCAATTGACAATTAATCAAGATTTGGTCATTTACATTCATGTCATCTCCCTAAGACCTGCCTGACATGTACTATTTAGCCCAGAAAGTGATGATATCATTAATACATTTAGACATAGGGTACTTTAAACAAAGTGCTTATCAGAAAATGCTGCGCAAGTGATCTGTCTCTTCTCAGCTCCAAGCTCATCTTTCTATACCTTGAACTGTGATACCGGGGCAAGAAGTCCCCAGATAACATTTTCCAGATCCTTTTGCCTGATTATATTCTGATTAGATTTGTGATTAGCTTCTGATTAGCTTGAGCTATGCAGGTGTTGCATGACACAAAATTGGATTCTGCCAATGGGAGGCAGGAGCGGAAGGCTCAAAGTCAGAGGAAGGAAACAGGGCTTGTTTCCCATCTTCAGTGCAAGTCTACATCTCTCAAGAGGTGAGGGAGACAAGGACTCTAATCTCCAGCTTCTGGGGCTCCAGTCATGGTACTTGGGAACTATGAAGTTCTTGCCGTCAACCACATTGGTTTCCCCGTGCCCTGAGCATTTGCCATTAACACCCCTTGGTGGTTCACGTCCCTCCTGTGTTCAGCTTCCTTCTGTTCCCTCAGTTCCCCCAGCCCTAGGGATGGCGGCTGCTTCCCATATTATTGATCTAGGTTATTTCAGTATTCCCTTTTCCCTCTCAGCCTTTCAATGCCAGGGTAACCAATCAATATCCTATATTCATTCTGCTCTGTTTGAAATGCCTAGCTTGGCTTCTGTCTTCCTGACTGGACTCCGATAATCTACTATCTTTAAGAAATGTCTTGGCAGGGCGCGGTGGCTTGTGCCTGTAATCCCAGCCCCTTGTGAGGACGAGGCGGGTAGATCATGAGGTCAGGAGATGGAGACCAGCCTGGCCAACATAGTGAAATCCCGTCTCTACTAAAATACAAAAAATTAGCTGGGCATGGTGGTATACACCTGTAATCCCAGCTACTTGGGAGGCTGCAGCAGGGGAATCACTTGAACCTGGGAGGCAAAGGTTGCAGTGAGCCGAGATCATGCCATTATACTCCAGATTGGCGACAGAGCAAGACTGTCTCAAAAAAAAAAAAAAAAAAAAAAAAAAGAAAGAAAGAAATAAATAAAAAAAAGAAAAGAAAAAAGAAAGAAAGTAATGTCTTAAGCCAGATGTGGTGGTGCATGGCTGTAGTCAGTCCCAGCTACTTGGGAGGTTGAGGTGGGAGGATCGCTTGAGCCTGGGAGGTTGAGGCTGCAGTGAGCCTGAGCAACACAGTGGACAACAGAGTGAGACCCTGTCTCAAAAACAGCACCTTATCCTAAAATGTTATGAGATTTAAATGAGTTTACATCTGGAAAGTACTTAGAGTCTGGCACATAGTAAGTTTAAAAAGCCTGAGTCAAGTCACATACAAGTATTCACTATTGTTACTGCCACGCCTATTATGTATGCAACTGCTGCTGAATCATCATCCAGCTCTGCACTATCCAATCTGGCAGCCACTAGCCACAGGTAGCTACAGCATAGCGCCTATAGTTAATAACACTGTATCGTATAATTAAATATTTGCTAAGGGGTAGATCTTATGTTACGTGTTCTCATCACAAAATAAGTATAATAATAAGAGAGAGTGGAGAACAACTTTTGGAGCAGGTAAATGTGTTTTCTCTTTTTGCTTTTATTATTATTTTTAATGGATGCATAATGGAGGTGATAGGTTTATAGCATTAATTGTGGTGTCAGTTTTATGAGTATATACTTACCTTCAAATCTATCAATTTGCATACATGTACTGCTTTTTTTTTTTTTGAGACAGAGTCTCGCTCTGTCGCCAGGTGCCAGGCTGGAGGGCAGTGGCGCGATCTCGGCTCACTGCAACCTCCGCCTCCTGGGTTCAAGCAATTCTCCTGCCTCAGCCTCCCGAGTAGCTGGGACTACAGGCGCACACCACCATGCCCAGCATGTAGAGACGGGGTTTCACCATGTTGGCCAGGATGGTCTTGATCTCGACCTCATGATCTGCCCACCTCAGCCTTCCAAAGTGCTGGGATTACAGGCCTGAGCCACCACACCCGGCCTGTACTGCTTTTTGTAGGTCAATTATACAACAATAAAATAGTTTTAAAATATTTTAATAAAATACATTTTGATATAAAGTAGTTAAAATAGTCAGTGAGTTGTGCTCATATATTTCAAGTGTTCATGCAACCACATGTCTCTACCATATTGGATAATGCCAATACAAAGTGTTTCCATCATCACAGAAAGTTCTGTTGGACAGTGCTGACCTAGATCACTGTGTGCTTAAGAATCAACTGGAGAGCTTGTTAAAAATAAAATTCATGTATCTCACCAAAAGACACTGATTTAGAAGGTTTGTGCATTCAGGGTTGACAACCAGTCCCTCCCAGACGATGGATGTAGATGTTCCTAGACCACACGTTAAGAATAACTGAGGAGACCAGGCGCGATGGCTCACGCCTATAATCCCAGCACTTTGGAAGGCCGAGGCAGGTGGATCACGAGGTCAGGAGTTCAAGACCAGCCTGGCCAACACGGTGAAACCCTGTCTCTACTAAAGATACAAAAAATCAGCCAGGCTTGGTGGCATGCCTGTAGTCCCGGCTACTCAGAAGGCTGAGGTAGGAGAATCCCTTGAACCCAGGAAGCAGAGGTTGCAGTGAGCCAAGATCACGCCACTGCACTACAGCCTGGGCAACAGAGCGAGACTCCATCTCAAAAAAAGAGAACAATTGAGATAGAAAATGAGTATTTATCTCCTAACATTCCTTCTATAAAAGTCTTTAGGAGAAGTAAATATGTGTGTGTGTGTGTGTGTGTGTGTGTGTGTGTGTGTGTTGTTGCGTTGCATAGACTTACATGAATACTGTGAATTCACAATTAACCAGCAAAATAGAAATCAAAAAGGTAGACATGAACCCAACTCAAAACAAAACCTCAGTCAATCCAGATACTTAGGAGCCTATGAATTGTGTTAGAGGGACAGCAGGAACCAGGAGTTGCCTCTTGCATCCAGAACTCTGTCACTAGGTAACAGTTGACCAGGGAAGTAGAAAAAATGATGAGTAGCCAAAGGCTGCCTGGGTTAAAATGGAAAAGTAATCAACTAACTAATTATGTGTTCTTGTTTACCTTTCTAATCATAAAGCCCGCTGTTTCATTAAATGCTTCCGCTTTTGATTATCATAATTAACCTCTATTTTTAAACAAAAATATGTTTACATTTTCTAGCTATTTGGACTTCAAAAGCTTTCCCTAGAAAAGCCCAGAAGTGAAACTTAAACAACTCTTTTGTAACAATGAATTCTTGATTGAGCAATTAGCTTTGCAAATGCTGAAGTAAATATAACGAAAATTCACACATTATTAATTACCTAGTTGCGCGGTAACACTACTTACTCAACCTTCTCTTACAGAGAAGTTACATGTGGCATGTGGCATGCGGCATGCCTCATCTGCTACTGAAAGTATCAATCCCTTCATGCAAAGAAACAAATAATGAATGCTACTTGAAGCTCAGAGCTGGGAAAAGCTGTCTCTCTTAATATGTCTGTACATATTTCACTACCACCAAATGAAAGCTTGGTATCCCATCTCCCTTTACTGGGACTGCTAGGTGGGTCGTTTCCATGGCTGAAGCTTTATATATCTATTTTATATATAACCCTGCCTTTTATTTTACATTTAATTATGTCACATGGTTTAAACATTATACATCTGGGATTTTACTGTAGGCCCCTTCAATTTGTTTTCTATAAATAGGTGATTATGAATTTATCCATCTATCCATCCATCCACTCACCCACCCATTGGGTCAAACTTCCTTTTTTACTGCGTGTGGAAGCTACCATTTGGTAACTAATTTCACTAGAATTTCTAATTGCCCCCCATCCTCTGAAGATACTGGAGTTGTAAACAGAGAGAGATGGTATTAATTAAACACAATTATTCATCCTCTTCCTGTTATGACCTTGCTTTCCTGGGTAATTTCCTACCTTACTGACCTTCAGCTTGGTAATGTAACTTTTTTATGTTTTATTTATTATTATTTTTTTTAATGGAGACAGAGTATCTCTCTGTTGCCCAGGCTGGAGTGCAGTGGCATGATCTTGGCTCCCTGCAACCTCCGCCTCCTGGATTCAAGTGATTCTCCTGCCTCAGCCTCCAGAGTAGATGGGTCTACAGGCACCCGCCACCCTGCCTGGCTAATTTTTGTATTTTAGTAGAGATGGGGTTTCACTTGGCCAGGCTGGTCTCCTGGCCTCAGGTGATTTTCCTGCCTCAGCCTCCCAAAGTGCTGGGATTACAGGTGTGAGTCACCACACTCGGCCAACTTTTTAAAATTTTTAATTTAATTTTATGTGTTTTTTTTTAGATGGATTCTCACTCTGTTGCCCAGGCTGGAGTGCAGTGGCACGATCTTGGCTTACTGTAACATCTGCCTCCCAGGTTCAAGTGATTCTCCTGCCTCAGCCTCCAGAGTAGATGGGATTACAGCTATGGACCACCATATACGTGCCTAGCTAATTTTTATATTTTTAGTAGAGATGGGGTTTCACCATGTTGGTCAGGCTGGTCTTGATCTCCTAACCTTGTGATCCACCCTCCTTGGCCTCCCAAAGTGCTGAGATTATAGGCGTGAGCCACCGTGCCCAGACCTTTATTTTTGTAATCACTGTAAAAATGTTTTATTCATCTTCTCCCTAAGCTCACTCTTTTTTAAAATTTTATTTCAATCATTTTTGGGAAACAGGTGGTTTTTGGTTACATGAATAAATTCTTTAGTGGTGATTTCTGAGATTTTGGTGCACCCGTATTGATCACATAACTTTCTTTTTGTTCTTTTTTTTTTTTTTTAGACGGAGTCTTGCTCTTGTCTCCCAGGCTGGAGTGCAATGGCACGATCTCAGCTCACTGCAACCTCCACCTTCCAGGTTCAAGCAATTCTCCTGCCTCAGCCTCCTGAGTAGCTGAGATTACAGGTGCCCGCCAGTGCTCCTGGCTAATGTTTTTGTATTTTTAGTAGAGACGGGGTTTCGCCAGGTTGGCCAGGCTGATCTCAAACTCCTGACCTCGTGATCCGCCCACTTCAGCCTCCCAAAGTGCTGGGATTACAGGTGTGAGCCACCATGCCCGGCCGGTCATGTCATTTTCATGGGCCAACTAAATATGGTGAATATGATGTAGACCACACTCAGACACGATCTTCAGGTGCACTTCTGTGATCTGGCTTTCGTGACTCCTGCCCCTTCTCCAAGAACAGCGTGGACCCCACAGGTACTACTCTTTGGCTTGGGTCCCAGAATGAGAAGATACATGGAGCAGACAGCCTACTGCCTCAAGATGTTGTCCGCAACCTGTAGACGACTTGGAGCCTGGGAAACCATGACCTTATGTTGGGGAGGCTGGCACGATTTGGGGTCAGTGCTTATGCAACGCAACAGAGCAAACACACTCTTCCCAAGCTTGCTATTGTTGATGTAACACAATACTGGAGCCCTGGTCATATCTAATGGCGGACGCCCAGATGGGATCGGCCCACCAGACGTGACACCGGAAGATAAGGTCGGAGATGTAAGTGTGCTATGCTTATCTAAAAGACTTCCAGCCAAGAAAACAGATGTGAAACAAAGGGAATTCCCAGCCCATTTTCTCTGCTTTCCAGATAGTAGCAAAACAAGATGATATCAAAATAGCAACAATAAAACCCAAAGATGTTTGACAATTCTGTACCACAGATTGCAAAATGCAAGCTCCCTGTCCTGGAATGGCTAATTTTCAAGCTCTCTATTTTGTAGCTCGCCTGAAGAGACCCTTCGAGTTGACTCAATAGCCTTGATAACTTGGCCAAAACTGGAGGGGATTTTGGTTAATAAAAAAAAAAAAAAAAACCCTGGTGCAAGTTATATTTTCAAAGTGGAGAAAAGATAGATGAATACAGAAGGATTGTAATGAAGAGAGTGCAAGTGTGCAGGGTGTGTGTGAGAGTGAAGTGTGTGTGTACTGTGTGTATGGTGTATATGTGTGTGTGCTGTATGTATATATGCATGCACGTGTGTGCATACACACGAGTCAGTGTTTAAGTATAAAATAAAGGTCTCTTCTTAGGAAATGCCAAGTTTCTTGTCTTGCTTTTCACTGTAGACATTTTAAGATTTTGGTGTATTTTAACATTTGCTACATACGGCAAATATTTATTAACAAACCAACTCTGAAATGAGCACAGTGAGAAAAGACAGCTAAAGGTTTGCACAACTATTGAAGTAGAGAGTAAAGTGAGCCTTCCACGTTAGACTTCAGAGGATAGGAAGATAATCAGGCCATAAATGAGGAGAAATAGATCCCCGTGCGGTTGAGGATTTGGAATCTCCAGGCTCAGGGCTCCTTTCAGTTACATATCAGAAAGCTTAATGACATTCTCAGAGGACTGATCGGGGAAAATTGCTCTTCTTCACATTTAAATGGCGACGTTATGCAATGACTTTGTTCCAGTTTTTCTCTTCTACGAATTTGTATTGCCCAATGACCAGTATATAATGGTTTTTCTATGTGATTTTTATATATCATGCTGAACTATCTGTAGACCTTTTACTTTTATTATTTTACGGGAGATGTTTTCACATATCCTGAACTAACTCCATTCATCCATTTTATTGAATAGCTGCGTCAACAATCACAATTATTAAAACAACAATGGGCTGAATGCCTTCTAGGTGCAATACAGACTTGCCACCAAAAGAGAGAACAAGATTCTAACTTAAAATTCTAAAAAGGAATCCAACAGAGCTTAGAGACTGGTGGAAGTGATAGACATATAGAATTTAGTAACTAATAAGGCAAAGGAAATGATAATTGTGATGCAGACAAATAGATCATGGAGAGATTACAGCTCCACAGAAATAAAGGTGGACTTCCTGGAGGAGGTGACACCAAGAGGGGCTCAGGCTGTTTCTGAGAATTGGCAGTCAGGGAGGGGATTTGAATCACATGTAACTGGCTGGGTGCAGTAGCTCACGCCTGTAATCCCAACATTTTGAGAGGCCGAGGCAGGTGAATCACACAGGAGTTCAAGATCAGCCTGGCCAACATGGTGAAACACTGTCTCTACTAAAAATACAAAAATTAGCCAGGCATGGTGACACGTGCCTGTAATCCCAGCTACTTGGGAGGCTAAGACAGGAGGATAGCCTGAACCCAAGAGGCAGAGGTTGCAGTGAGCCAAGATTGTGCCACTGCTCTCCAGCCTGGGCGACAGAGCAAGACTGTTTCAAAAAATAAAAATAAAAAATCCCACGTAACCATGTCAGTAAAGCCACAGAAGCAGACTGGTGTCTGGAAAAGCAGAGAGCATGGGACAGCACCATTTTGCAAAAGAATATATTTTGCATTTCAGCGTGAGAAGTCTTGTTTGATTTTGCAACTAGGCTCAACCACTTTGTGAGGAATTGGCTGTGGATTCTGGAAAAGAAATCAGTTTTTGACAGAGAAAAGGAAATGGAAATAGCCTAGGTACTCTTTCTATTCCTGGTCCCATGCATAAGTGGCAGTCACATCAACTCTCTTCCAGGAAAAAAGTCTAACATCCTACCAAGAATGAAAACGAAGAAGGGTAAGTGAGAACATTTTTGACTAAAAGAACCTGTAGCTGGCACTGAAAACCTCTAAACAGTTAAGTCTAATAATCATTACAGGTATGTGCATTAGTTTGTTTCCATGCTGCTGATAAAGACATACCTGAGGCCAGGCGCAGTGGCTCACGCCTGTAATCCCAGAACTTTGGGAGGCCTAGGCGGGTGGATCACTTGAGGTCAGGAGTTCAAGACCAGCCTGGCCAACATGGCAAAACCTGTCTCTACTAAAAATACAAAAACTAAGTGGGTGAGGCAACACATGCCTGTAGTCCCAACTAGTCAGGAGGTTGAGGCAGGAGAATTGCTTGAACCTGGAAGGTAGAGGCTGCAGTGAACTGAGATCATGCCACCGCACTCCAGCCTGGGCAACAGAGCAAGACTGCATCTCAAAAACAAACAAACAAACAAAAACAAACAAACAAACCCAAGACTGGGCAATTTATAAAGAAAAGAGGTTTAATGGACTCACAGTTCCACATGACTGGGGAGACCTCATGATCATGGCAGAAGGCGAAAGTCATATCTTACATGGTGGCAGACCAGAGAGAGAATGAGAACTAAGTGAAGGGGGAAACTCCTTATAAAACCATCAGATATCATGAGACTTATTTATCACCACAAGAACAGCATGCGGGAACTGCCCCACAATTCCGTTATCTCCCACTGGGTCCCTCCCACAACACATGGGAATTATGGGAGCTACAATTCAATTTGAGATTTGGGTGGGAACACAGCCAAACCATACCAGTGTGGTCATAGAAGTAAATGCTACCATCAAATATTCTGCAAAGAGAAGGTGGGTAGGATAAAAATTGATCTTTAACAGATAATAATACAGATCAAATCCCATAGAGAGCAGGAAAAAAAGGAAGAGAGGAAGAGGCAGGAAAAGTGTAAATAAGTTAAATACCTTGTGTTATTTAGAGCAGCGAGGTCAACTAATAGAGATTTCTTCTTGACTTTGCTAATTAAAAAATACAGGCTTCACGTGTTTTTGAAAATATAAATAAAAGTAATAGAACCAGGCCAGGCACCGTAGCTCATGCCTATAATCCCCACACTTTGGGAGGCTGAGGCAGGCAGATCACCTGTTCTCGTGGTAGTGAATAAGTCTCATGAGAGCTGACGGTTTGATGAGGGGAAACCTGTTTTGCTTGACGTTCATTCTCTCTCTGCCTGCTGCCATCCACGTAAGATGTGACTCACTCCTCCTCGCCTTCTGCCATAATTGTGGGGCCTCCCCAGCCACGTGGAACTGTGAGTCCAGTTAAAACTCTTTCTCTCGTAAATTGCCCAGTCTTGGGTATGTCTTTATCAGCAGCATTAAACAGACTATTACAGTGTGTCCACAGCAACAGAAGCTCTGAGGATAAAAACCTGCATTTCCTGCACCTGCTCAGGAAGCACCAACCATGGTCAAGAGGATTTGAGGACTCTGCATCCAACGTTTACACCATGCCAACACACTCACAGAAACCCCATGAGTTTCCAGCACAGTCTGCCTTCTTCTCCAAGAGAAGACAAAGTCTGGATCCCCAGGCTCTATGGTTTGTACCAAGAGCATTAGATGGATCGTCAGGGCCCTGGGTTTTGTTCTCAGCCTCATCACTAATTAGCTCAGTGACCTTGGCAAATCCCTTAATCTCACTGTACTTTGATTTTTTTGTGTGTTTGTAAAAATGAGACATTTGGACAAGAAGCTTTCCAGGGGCCCTTATGATCTCATGTTCTGTAACTCCCAGAATCAAAACTTTAGGGGAATAAAAAAAACCCTCTATGATTATGAGAGCACTCACTCAACAGTTACACTTTTAATACAGACCATCTGTTACTGTTTCGGATGTGTCATAAACACAACAAAGCCATCAGCTGGGAATCTGTGTTCCCTTCTTGCAGCATGACTGATGATATTCAATCTGCCACCAAAAGCATCAGGAAGAAATCATTTTTTTCCTGAGCAAGCCAGCGTGGTGAAACCCACTGGGCTCAGGGCCTGGGTGTGAGAAGGCCAGGAAGAAAAAACAGAGCTGAGAAGTGTAAGTCAACAGCTAGCTCAGAACTGCGTTCGGCCACCATGATCTGACTTCACTGCAGTCCTTACCCACCGGAGGCAGAAAGGCTGCCACATTAGCACAAGGGGGCTCCAAGCCCTTCCACGGAGAAGGTGTGACTAGCAGTAGTTAATACAAGCGTGTGTCTCCAGGCAGTTTCTGCAAATCTTTTGTGGTCTAGGACAGATGAACATGAAGATAGATGAAGGGAAGGGCCTCTTCCTGCTGGGAAGGGAGGTGGTCAAGGGGAAGGTGGCCTTTATATTTATTGGGCAGATCTGGCTGCTCTGTCCACCTGGGGACAGGTGTGCTAAGCCTGGTCTTGGCCTAAGTCACCAGCACACAGCCCTAGGACCTGATTTTGGAAAACAAAAGATCTGGTGTCTATCTGAGCATCTATGCCACAGCCCTTCTGAGCTAGAGATGTGTGCAGGACAAGCTGGAATTCCAGCATCCAATACCACACATATGTGCAGATGCACATACGTGTGCAATGAAAACGCACTGCACACACATCCAGAATCTTCCAGCATCCAATACCACACATATGTGCACATGCACATGTGTGCAATGAAAATGCATGACACACACATCCAGAATCTTCTGTGGCTCTCAGGACCCTCAGGCATCTTCCATGGGCAGCTTTCACTCTCCTCCATGCCTACCAGGAGATCAGCTTTGCACTTCTGAGAGCGTCTTAAGATTGAACTGACCCCTTATCAGATTCTATGCAGGTGAATTGGAAGAGAGCGACATTGTTTGCCACTCAGTAAAACTCAAGCCAAGTTTATCCCCTGGTTGCTCCTGTTCCTCCTCTCCTAGTCTCTCTTCCTGACAATGCTTTTGCTGAGTCTCTGCATCCCATGGCCCCATCCCCTCCTGCCATATGCTTCCTCCTGCCTCCTAAACCTATCTGCCCTCCCACCTCGAGCCTGGTCATCTTTCCAAAGACTATACTGATGGAGAATAAAGTGTTCGCCGGGATTCCAGGGCCAGACAGCGTGGCCTCTCCATCTCCTGCCTTTCCCACCATCCACGCAAGTATGTTTTCCAGCCTCCACAAACACTACGCAGCTTCCTACCTCCTTCGCCTGCTGGTCTCTCTGCCCAGCAGTCTCACTCCACCTTTTCTTTTTTTGAAACAGAGTCTCGCTCTGTCACACAGGCTGGAGTGCAACAGCATGATCTTGGCTCACTGCAACCTCCGCCTCCTGGGTTCGAGCGACTCTCCTGCCTCCATCTCCTGGGTAGCTGGGATTACAGGCGTGCACCACCACACCCAACTAATTTTGTATTTTTAGTAGAGACAGGGTTTCACCATGTTGGCCAGGATAGTCTTTAACTCCTGACCTCAGGTGATCCGCCCGCCTCAGCCTCCCAAAGTGCTGGGATTACAGGTGTGAGCCCCTCCACATGATTTTTATATATCATGCTGAACTATCTTTAGACTTTCTTTCTCTTTTGTTATTTCGTTGGAAATGTGTTCATATATCCTGAATTAACTTCATTCATTCATTTTATTGAATGGCTATGTTAATGATCACAATAATTAAAACAATGGACTGAATGCCTTCTAAGTACAATACAGACTAGACACAAAAATAGAGGACAAGATTCTCACTTAAAATTCCAAGCCGGGCACAGTGGCTCACACCTGTAATCCCAGCACTTTGGGAGGTTGAGGCAGGCGGGTCACCTGAGGTTAGGAGTTCAAGACCAGCCTGAGCAACACGGTAAAACCCAGTTGCTACTAAAAATACAAAAATTACCTGAGTGTGGTGGTGTACACCTGTAGACACAGCTACTCGGAAGGCTCAGGCATGACAATCACTTGAACCCAGGAGGTACAGGTTGCAGTGAGCCAAGATCACACCACTGCACTCCAGCCTGGGCAACAGAACAAGATTCCATCTCAAAAAACAGCAAAATTCTAAAGGAAAAATTCAATAGAGCTCAGAGACTGGTGGAAGTGACAGACATATAGCATTTAGTAACTAGTAAAGCAAAGGAAATGATACTTGTGGTGCAGATGAAAGGACTGCAGAGAGATCACAGCTAGATAGAAATATGTGTTCAACAAATGAATGATTGGATTAATAAGTACTGTTGCTGCCTTTGATAAGATAACGAACCCCATTCCTTTCTGCTGTCTCTCCTCTCCACGCCTCACAGATCCTGCACCCTGCATTTTTCTGGTAGTTACACACACCTACTTAGAACACTGCTGAGCTGAGTTCCAACCACACTTCTCCCCTTGTCACACTCCCTGAGCCACCTGGACTTGCACCTGGTCTCACCTGGCCTTTTCGGAAGCTGCCCAAGCTTGAGGGTAACACATTAACTTGGGAAATAGAAATATGCCTGGATAATTCTCAACCATGACACTGATGTATCCTGTGGCTTTCTAGAAGAAAGAAATGACATCTTTCTCCTCTCACTACCCTCCAGGACAGCTGGCAGAACGTGTGGTTACAAAATGAATGAATGTGAGAAGGGAGAAATTAATTGGCCAGTTCTTACTGATCAAACCTTTTACCTAATCCAAGTAAGAGACTGGGAAAAATAGGCATGAGATCATTTACTGGAGCCTGGAGAATCTTCCAACTTCCTTCCAGCCAAAGGTTTTAATCTCGTCTGGCAGAGGGTTTTTAAAAATATGTGTTGTTCAGAACATCCATCCTTTCTCCCTCCGCCCAGGGAGACATGTGGGAGTATATCCAAATCCTGTTTAGAGAAAGCTGCTTTAAAATCTATACAGCTATTCTGAAGTTTCCTAGTGACTCACTAAGTGAGGAGACATTTTGGAAATCACAATCTCAAGCCATATTGATTTTAGTAACTTCTGCTGGACTTGTGTCTCGTGGGTGATTAATGGCATCCTGGTTAAATCTCACAGTTTGTCCAGGACTCTAAGAAACACCATAGTCAAAGCATAGCAGATACTGATGGCTGGAAGTGATGGCACATCAGCCATCAAGAGTTCCTTGAGGGAAGCAATTTCCAGATTATATCCTGGATCCCAAAGGAAAGGACAAGTAGAAATGATGATATGAAGATAATTGTCTTCTTTAGAAACCAAGGGAAACAGGAAATGTACAGAATTGGTAGAAAATAAGAGAGAAGACGCCTGAGGCAGAAATTACTGATGAGCATTCTCACACGGCATTTCTATTTTTATAATTAGATCAGATCATGCCATGCTCCTGCTTAAAGTCCTCTAAAGGCTTCTCCCTTGAGCTAAGAATAAAATGCTGCTTCCATATCCTGGCAGGGAAGGAATGCACGACCTGGCCCTGTCCTTCTCTTCCCCTCTCACCAGCTCCAGCCTCCCTGGATGGCATCTAGTTCCCAGACCAGGGACACATGCTGTCTCCAAAGGGACCTTTCATGAGCTGCTTCCTCTGAGGTAAGAATTCATCACCCAAACCTGTTCCTCACAGCTCATTGCTCCTGTCATTCACACCTGCAGTGGTCCCCATGCACCACACTTACGACACCATATACAACTTCCTGCATAACCCTCATCACAGGCTCAGGTTTTCTGTTTTTGTTTACTTGGGCGTGAGATGGTTCCATGTCTATCTCTCTACTGCAGTGTGTAAGCGCCATGGAAAAAAGGTGATTCCCTGTACTGATCACCACCAACTTCTCTAAACCGAGAACAGCTCCTGGCAAGGAACTGACAGTCAGTGAATATTGTTTGATGAAATGCTCGAACTCCATTATCCTATATCCCTCTTGAAGTCTTATATAGTAGTGATGTCTAATCTAATAGGAAAAACAACCACCATATGACTGAAAATGTTAAAATGCTGGCTAGAAGGACATTCCAAAGTTCCGTAATTCATATACATATACATATACACATACACACACACATATATATATGTGTATATCTATATGTGTGTATACATATATATGTGTGTGTGTGTGTGTGTGTATAAACCTACACAGTAAAATCAAGATAAGGTGGGCTAAAACAGCAGGAGAACACTGGCCCTTTCCCAAGGATGTTAAGGATGTTATGGAGAGAGTGTGTGCTCCAAAATTCCTATACTGAAGTGCTAACTCCCAGTATAATGGTAGTAGTAGAAGATCGGACTTTGGGGAGGTGACTAGGTTTTGAGGCAGTGACGTGAGTGGGGCCCCCATGATGAAATTAGTATCCTATGAGAAGAAAAGACTGGAGCCCTCTCTCTTGCCATCATGTGAAGACACAGCCAGAAGGTGGCTGTCTGCAAACCAGGAAGAGAGCCCCCATCAGAAACTGAATATGCTGGTGCCCTGACCTTGAACTTCCCGGCCTCAGAACTGCAAGAAATAAACGTCTGTTGTTTAGGCTGCCTAGTCCATGGTATTTTCATTATGGTCGCCTGAGCTAAGACATGAGAACTTTGACATCCCTACGTGACCATAAAGGAGCCCCTGGGGTGGCTTCCAGCTCTGCGCAATGGTGACAAGAAACAGAATATCAGTGTTGGCCAGGATGACGTTTATCCCAGGTGGCTCAGGAGATTCCACCGAGGGTGCTGTGTGCTCTGAGTGCAGAGAAACCAAGCATGACCTTGAGAGGCTGTAATTGTTTTCTTGCTAGGTCAAACACAGGAAGTCTAGCGATGAAGGGTGAAAGCAGTTCTCCTGGAGGTAGGAATCTTGAGTTAGAGCAGAGATGCTGCTGTGGGTGACAGGGAGCATGGGCAGAATGGGAAGAAATGGGGAGCATCCATGGCACAGGGTTGGCAGGCAGGGCTGCTCTGGAAGAAAAGCACCTGCTTAGTCTTGGGCTGATCTCAAGTCACTCAAGGTCACTCTTGCAAATTCCTATTTTCTTCAAGGAATCCTATACACCTGCAGAGGACAAGATATATACCAACACCCCTCCTGCATTCTGAAGTAGGCCCTAAGATCTAAAGCAAGCTACTCAGGAGGCAGGCGAGAGAGTGTAGAAGGGCTATTTCTCTACCTCTTAGATGTCCAGGGCTACTGCAATCAACTTCTCCACTCCAGCTCTGGAATTAAGGGGTTCTACTGCCGATCCCATCAACAAATACCAAGGACGGCTCCATCCTCCAAAATAGTGTGACTCAAGTGCTAATCTTTGTCTGTTACTAATCACGGTAGATTCAGACTGGGAAAGGAAAATAAAATCTCAGGACTCCAAACTCACTATGCCAAAGCGGAAGGTTAAGCTTGGGAATTGAATTATGCAAAAACTGCCCTTTTTTAAATTCCTAAACAGAGAGCTGCAAGATGGAAGGTTGCATATCTCCCGACATGACCTCCTTCATCCTGACAACACAAATTAAAAGCTTCACAGGTACGGGACAAATACGAGACTAGAAATCATCCCTCTGTCCACCCAGAGCCAAATGCATATTCAACTTCTTCCTCTACCATGTTTTTCTTATGTAAAATGCAGTTGACTGATTGCAAGATAAATCCATGATCTGCTGTTCCTCTATCCCCTCCCTTCTTACGTATACGACACATGGATCCACTAGGTGCTAATGAAAGTCTTATGAGAAAGTGATTACTTATCTCACTACCTACTCTCCCTTTCTTTCTCTTTCTTCTTTCCTATCCTGCCACTCTTTCCCGTTCAAATATTGAAGTCCTCAAAACCCTCTTTGGAAAAAGCACAGGTCCCAGAGCCTACTGTATTTTTTTCTATCTTTTTATCTGGTCGCATTCTCACCCTTGACAAAATAAACCTCTAAATTGATTGAGACCTATCTCAGATGTTTCTTGGTTTACATGAGCAAACACTGCATTCCTCAATTATCTGAATGAGGAAGGTGATAGCTCTCCTCTCCCCATAGGGAAAGCAACAGAGATTTAAAAATATCATGAGCCAATTTAAAGAGGGCCTGTATCCATGAGTAGGGAGTGGGGGTGCTCTCCAGGGTCCTGTCAGAACCTCAGGGGATGTTCCTTAGAAGCCCAACCTCGAAAGACGCTATCAACTGCATCTGATCAAGTCTTTGACCATGAAGCCCACTCAGGAGAAAGTGAAGGATGGAGAGAAACTTGGATGATGTAGCTTGTTATGTAATTAACAAGCTTCAGTACAAGACTAGTGATGTAAACACAGGACTGTCCCCTCCATCCCCCTCCAGCTGCATTCTGCTAGCAGGGATCTCCTGGCAGCTGCACAGCCCAGTGCACTCAGGGCAGAGGGAGACGTGTAGTCCCAGGAATGCAATGCCAGTGCCAGCCTCTCCCCAGCTCCTAAGGCACTTCTGTCTCTTTGTATCCTTTGCAAACCAACCATGCAGTGGTGTATTAGTCTGTTCTCACAATGCTATAAGGACATATCTGAAACTGGGTGAATTATAAAGAAAAAGAGGTTTAATGGACTCACAGTTCCACATGGCTGGGGAGGCCTCAAAATCATGGCAAAAGGTGAGGGGAAGCAAAGGCGCATCTTACACAGCAGAAGACAAGACAGAATGAGAGCCAAGTGTAAAGCAAAACCCCTTATAAAACCATCAGATCGCGTGAGACTTACGCACTATCAGGAGAACAGCATGGGGGAAACTGCCCCCATGATTCAACCACCTCCCACCGTGTCCATCCCACAACGCGTGGGAATTATGGGAGCTACAATTCAAGATGAGATTTTGGTGGGGACACGGCCAAACCATATCAGGTGGTCAGGCTCTGGTGAGGGAAGTCTCACGGCCAAACTGAAATTGATCAAAGCAAGACAGTAATTTTGGAAACTGCAAACCAAGGAGTTTGAACGTATCCCTTAGAGAAAAGAAGCCACTGGAGACAGAGCCAGGCTGAGCAAGGCACTGGATCAGAATACATTTCAGAAAGATTAACTGGATTTCCAGTGACATGCTGGACAGACATGGAGGTCATGGGGCCAGTTAGGAGATTTTTACCAAAAGAGATGGATGATGAGATGGGCATCAGATCAGGATGACCTAGAGAAGAGAAGACAGATGGTAGCGATTTACAATGGTAGATCCGTCAGGACCCAGTGCCTGTATCTCAAAGAAGGCACTGGGACAGCAATGCCCCGGGTCCCAAAAAGGGCCCTCCACACTCCCATGTTTATAAGCTCAATAGGTTCTTATCCTTCACCTGGCTAGCGTCTACCTCTTTAGGCCAATGCCATCCTTGATCATTCCCAGCTGGGCTAGGGTCTACCCCCATGTGCTCCCATAATGCCCCTTAGAGGAATAGCACCTACCCCACCCTGCAGGTTTTTGTTGCTAGCGTTTTGTGTTTTGAGACAAGGTCTTGCTCTGTCCCCTAGGCTGGAGTATAGTAGCATGATCATAGCTCACTGCATCCTTGACCTCCTAGGCTCAAGAGATCCTCCTGCTTCAGCCTTCTGAATTGCCAGGACTACAAATACATTCCACCATGCCCGGCTAAATTTTTAAATTTTGTTTTTGTAGAGACAGTCTTGCTATATTTCCCAGGCTGGTCTCAAACTCCTGGCCTCAGATGATCCTCCTGCCTTAGCCTCCCAAACTGCTGCAATGACAGGCATAAGCCACCATGCCCAGCCCTCTGTTGTGAATTCTTGTATTTGACTCAGCTGTTTTCCCAACCAGATGCTACAGTCTACAGAGCAGTAGTGCCATTTGTCTCAGTCATCACTGAACCCAGTCTCAGGATACAGAAAGCCTTTCTTCCATGTCAATATATCTTACTAAATTTTCCTACATAGTTTTTCTTCTAGGAAGAGTCAACTAGTACCTTAGTGGATTAAAAAAAAATAGCCAAGGGGCTGGGCATGGCGGCTCACACCTGTAGTCTCAGCACTTTGGGAGGCAGAAGCGGGTGGATCACTTGAGGCCAGGAGTTTGAAACCAGCCTGGCCAGCATGGTGAAACCCCATCTCTACTAAAAATACAAAAATTAGACAGATGTGGTGGTGCACGCCTGTGATCCCAGTTACTCAGGAGGCTGAGACAGGAGAATCACTTAACCTGGGAAGTGGAGGTTGCAGCGAGCCAAGATTGTACCACTGCACTCCAGCCTGGGTGACAGAGCAAGACTATGTCACAAAAAAAAAAAAAAAAAAAGAAAAGAAAAGAAAAGAAAAAACAAGGGAAGATTGGCTATGAGTTAATAATTGTTCAAGCTGGGTGTTAGGTGCAGGGAAGTTTGTTATATTTTTCTCTCTACTTTTGTATATGTGTAAATTTTCCGTAACAAAAAGCTGGAAACGAAAATAAAGTAAAATTGCCAAGAGAGGAATAAAAGTTGGAATTCAGGGTTCCTTGGCTCCTAGGGAATGGTCCAATCCGCAAACAACAGCTCAGCCTTTAGTTACAACCACCACCCCCGAAAAACAACACAAAGAGCTCAATCAACTCGAGAACATAGAAAAGGCTGTTTGTGAAACGTAATTGCCATTTTAATGTGTTTTAATTGCACAGAAAGGCTATTTAGTGTAGTGTTTCAGTTTGCATTTGCCATTTTGGGAAATTGCAGTGCTCCGAAAAGTGGAGGCCAGGTTGAATCTAAAGGAATCTTGGCCCATTTGACAATCATGAAATATTTCCCTTGACAGCAGACCTGGGCCTCAGGCCTGATTCTCCTCATTCTCCCCCTCCACCACTGCCTTTCCTCGATGGACAAGGAGCCAAGTTTGTGCCTGCTTGTCAGTCCAGAGAGAGGGAACAATGCCTAGAGCAGTACCTGGGCACAGTTCATCACCAGAATAACTGGGGCATAGCATAAGTGGGCCACTTCCCAGGGGGTGGAGCAGAGAGCCCTGAAAGACACCCCCAGCCTCAATGACCTCACATGCTCATCTCTAAAGGGGCCTCCGAGGAGTGAAACAGAAAGAGCTGAGAAGCAAACTTGCCCTCCTGAACATTTTTGCTCATGGCCCAAGCTGACTGAAGCATTTTTTTCAAAGAACATCTCCCCAGAAGGATGGTGGAGAACCTGGAGGTCTTTTATGAGTCAGAGACAGCTAGGCTTTCCTCAGGAGCTGGAAGTCAGGGCTTGTCCACCTAGATAGAAGAACAGCTACCCTGGGCTACCTCTCACTGTCACGTGCCATGACCCAGAGAGCAAAGAAGGGTAACTTCCATGATATTCAAGGCTGCAACCTAGGGTCGGGTGCAGTGGCTCATGCCTATAATCCCAGCACTTTGGGAGGAGTGAGGCAGGTGGATCACTTGAGGTGAGGAGTTCGAGACCAGCCTGGTCAATATGGTGAAACCCTGTCTTTACTAAAAATACAAAATTAGCTGGGTGTGGTGGCGCACACCTGTAGTACCAGCTACTGAGGAGGCTTAGGCAGGAGAATCGCTTGAACCTGGAAGGTGGAGGTTGCAGTGAGTCAAGACTGCACCACTGCACTCCAGACTGGTAAACAAGAGTGAAGCTCTGTCTAAAAAAAAACCCAAATTAACTAAATTAGCTGTACATTGACATAGGGTTAGTGTTGAGACTTTACTGCAGATAAAAGGAAAAAATCCTTTTCATCCTGGCAGATGGGACTTGTGTCCTAAGAGTACTGTGGGACATGGCAGTTACTTCCAGAAATGTCTAGTAGAAGCACAACTCTGGGATATATGACAAGAGAAGGGGCCCCTGGGCAATCCAAGCTACAGCATCAGAAGTGTCTGTTGTGGGTGGTATGCAGGACTGCCACCTAAGGTTGTGCAGGTTGTGCACTGCCCAACTCTAGAGGGCAACATGGTAGATTTATATATTAATGATGGTGGTTTTCCAGTAGATGGCAGGAAAGGGTCTTGAAAAAGGGTACCTTTGCCTAATTTGCACGAAGTGCTACTCAGGCTAGCAGGGGTGCTAGAGACAGGGACCCTGTCCTAGGATTAGAGTTTAATGGCTGGACGAGGGTCACGTGGATTCCAGGGCTAAAGAGATGAAGTCCTAGGGAGATGGACTAGGTCTCAGCAGGAAGTCAGATTAGGCTGCACCCCTGTGGGAAAGTCTTCAAGGCTTCCCACTGCTTTCAGAATAAAATCGCCCAAGGCCACGAAGGCTGCTTGCAGGGTCGGCTGCTTTCACGCTCTCCCCTAACCTCATTCTGCCCCTCACCCCCTATCACCCACACTCCAGGCACCCTGGTTTCCTAACTGATCCTTGCCAAATCCAAGCCCATTCCACTTCCCTGTATGTGCACTTGAACCCACCGCTTGAGATGCTCTGCCCTGTCCTACTAAGCTGGGTCAATCTCTCTCTCTGTTTTTTTCTCAGAGACAGGGTCTTCCTCTGTCGCCCAGGCTGGAGTACGGTGGCATGATCATGGCTCACTACGGCCTTGAATTCCTTGGATCACACGATCCTCCTGCCTCAGCCTCCTGAGTAGCTGGGATTACTGTGCGCCACCATGCCTGGCTAATTTTTTTTTATTTTTCATTTTTTGTAGAGATGGGGTCTTATTATGTTGTCCAGGTTGATCTGGAACTCCTGGCCTCAAGGGATCCCTCTGCCTCGGACTCCCAAACTGCTGAGATTACAGGTGTGAGCCACTGCATCCAGCGTCCACTGATCCAACCTCATCTTGCAGGTCTCAGCTCAGAGAGGCCTGCCCTGACCTTCCTCTCCAAACCAACATTCCCTTCCCACCTGGGAAGAGGATGCAATCAATAGAATGAACATGATGAGGACAGACTTTTCATAACAACCTCCTTGGATCTTAGGGAACAAAAAGGCACAGTTTAAGAGAAGGATGCAGAAGAGACCTCTGAATGAGAAGAAGAGAGAGGAATCCTGGTAAGTCGATGCTGTCAGGACCTGGCCTGCACCCCTGAGGTCTCCCTACACCTGCTGAAGCCTTCGGATTCCAGGACCTCGGTCTGGGTAGATTCTGTGTTCTGGTGGTTGTGACCTTGGCCCATGAGTCTGTACTCTGGGGCAGGCTGGAAGAGGCAGGAAATTAGCACCCAGGTGTGACCCATCTGACAGAGGATTTGGGTGGACAAAAAACAGCAAATCTATAGACAGGCAGTAGATTTGTGGCTGTCTAGGGCTGGGAGGGTTGGAGGAGCTGAGAAATAATGCCCAAGAAGTCTGGAGTTTCTTTCTGAGATAATAAAAATGTTCTAAAATGGATTGTGTTGATGGACACACAATTCTGTGAATATTCTAAAAGCCATTAAATTGTGCATTTCACGGGCCAGGTGCAATGGCTCATGTCTGTAATCCCAACACTTTGGGAAGCCAAAGTGGGAGGATCACTTGAAGCTAGGAGTTTGAGACCAACCTGGGCAACATAGCAAGACCCCATCTGGGCAACATAGCAAGACCCCATCTCTATAAAATAATAAAAAACACTAGCCAGGCTTGGTGGTGCACGCCTGTAGCCCCAGCTACTTGGGAAACTGAGGCAGGAGGATTGCTTGAGCCCAGGAGTTCCAGGTTGCAGTCAGCTATGATTGCACCACTGCACTCCAGCTTGAATGACAGAAAGAGATCCTGTCTAAAGAAACAAAACAAAAATTGTACACCTTAAATGGAGAAATGAATGTGCACTGTATCTCAATAAAGCTAATCAAGAGAAACAAAAGCCCCCCAGTGTCCTCTCCTCTCTTGGGGAAATGTCGAATGATGGTGCACCCTGTTTCTCAGGGGATCCCCGGCAGTGAACCCCAGCTGCCCACAGCAGTGACCCGAACTTATCAAGCCTCCATGTCTCTGTCCCCATGTCCCGTCTCCCTTCCCCTGACAGTGCTTTCTGGGACCAGGTCCCACAGGGATTGCATGCCCGAATCCTGGCTGTGGGGTCTTTAAGAGCATTTGAAACAAAGATACAGGCACTAGTTTGAATCCTAGCTCCTGTGACGAACTTCTGAGCTATGTGACTACGGGCAAGTTTAAGGATCAGGAAAGCCAAGTGTTTCCCTAGCTAAATAACAGAGATAATTATACCCACTTGGTCAACATACTTGTGAGGATTAAATGAGAGAGTGAATTATAAATATGCAGAATGGGGCTAAGCATAACTATTAACAGAGATAGGGGTTAGCTTGAGTATAGACACTCCTCCACTCATGCTTGGGGTTACATCCCCATACACCCAGACTAAGCTGAAAATAGCCTCAGTGGAAAATGCATTTCCTGTGCTTAATCTCCAGATTAGCCTGGGCTCTGCTACACGTACTCAGAACACTTACAGTAGCTGGCTGTGGGGCAAAATCATCTAACACAGGACGATTTTATAATAAAGACTTGCAGAGCTCATGAAATTTATTGAACGCTGTATTGAAAGTGAAAAACAGAAATGGTTGGATGGGTACCCGAAGTACGGATTCTACGGAATGTGTGTTGCTTTCACACCCTTGCAAAGTGGGAAAATCGTAAGTCAAACCATCGTAAGGCAAACAATTCTAAGTCGGAAACTGTTTTTATGGTGGACGGGCTGGAAAAGAAAGCAGGTGAGAGATTGCACACAGACACACGGGCATGGGCATGCACACACACACACACACACAGATGTGCACATCACACACAGATGTGTGCACACGCACACACACACGCACACACACAGACATGCTCATGCACACACACAGACGCATGCACATCACACAGACATGTGCACACACATACACAGATGCATGCACACGCATACACTGACGTGTGTATACACACACACACAGACACATGCACACCCACACACAGATGCGTGCACATACATGCACAGATGCATGCACATGCATACACACAGATGTGTGCACACACACAGACAAGTGCAGGCATACAAACACGTGCACACGCACACACACACACAGACACGTGCACACACACAGGAACGTGTGCAGGGTCCCTTCCTGGGAACTTCTGAAGCTCCAGAACCCGGCAAAAGACTCCAAGCAAACTGCAAAGCCAGCGGCCCCACAACAGGGAAACTCCAGGGTGTGAAGTCTGTCACTGGGGAGGGAACACAGTTTTCTGGAGGGAAGTGAAGTGGGGAGATGGTAAACACTCTCCAAGGTCCTGCTGCCCCCACAGCAGGGGCATGAAGGCTGGGGACTGCGAGCACCTAGGCTCCTCCACGCTGGTGCAGGCAAGAGCCTGCCATCCTCTCCTGCACCCACAATGACAGCAGCTCCAGTAACACTCTGAGAGTTTGCTAACCAGCCGCGGAGGGGATGTGTGTGTTCACTTCTCTAGTTTTTAATGACTGCTCTAGCTTCCAAGGAGCCAGAAAGGCAGGCAAATGCTCTCACTGTTTAGCCAACGGCATCCAGGTTTCTGTCTCTCAAAAGCCAACTGGAAATTATACAGTGTCACAGATACAGACACAAGACCACAAATTTTTGCATGATGGAATCTGGATGCTGAATAGCTCTAATATTTCCAAGTTGCCAAGGCCTAGATCCAGGATTAGCTGGTTTAACATAACTGCAACAGACGTGGAATCCTTTTTAAAAATATGCTGATCAATGTCATGCGCTTATGGTGAAGGTTGCATTTATTTCTTGCCTCGCCTGGAGACCAGGTCTCTGGCTCTACAAATCTCCCCAGGGAAAGAAACTAAGCAGAGGAAAGGGGAGGCTCACACCAGTGAGTGGGGGTGCTGCAGGCCTGCAGGAAGCCCCTCATTCCAGCAGCTCAGCCTCCATCTCATTACGACAAGGAAACTCAGCACAATTAGAACGAGGGGGCTTAATTTCTCCGGGGTGGACTAGTGCAGCTTAAAATACTTAATATTTTGTTTTATCTTCATTGACTTGTCTAATAATGCAGAAAATATCCTCCTCGGGCATTGAACAAAGGAGATTATCCTGTCACACAAGCTTAACAAAGCTGGTGAGCTGCATGCTGATCCGAGGCGTGGAGAACCCGAAATCCCCTTGCTTAAAACAATTAGGCTTATCGTTTGAGGGAGAAGCTTCCTTCTCTTTCTTCACCCTGCATGCAACCACCTCCCAGCTCCTTCCCAGCTCAGGGCAAGTGTGCAGTGTTCTAGATCACTCTTTACCTGACAGGTAATAAATAGGTAATCAGAAGATGCAAATTCCTGCTGCGTTAAAGGAACACGGCTCGCAGATTAACGAACGCGTTGGCGCAGGGCCCAGTGGTGGCCATGGACACGAGCAGGTTTAATTTTCTTGGTGTGCCAAGGCCGGACGAAAAAATTAAGACTCGGGGGGTCAAAGGGGACCCCGGGTGGGTGCTGATCACCAGGCGGCTGTTCCAGCAGAACTATCTCCCAATTATTCTGGACCAATGACAAGGTTTTCTACAGAAATCACCTAGATTGTATATATAAACACCAAGTGCTTCCCTTATGTTAGCTCAATTTAATTTCCGTCATATATAAACAAATAAATTGCCAAATAACTTCAGGTTCAAAACTGTATGTCAAGGCAGGGGAGGGAGGGAGCAGGCTGGAGACTTAGCAGTGGGCTTTCTGGTGCATTGAATGTGCCTTTTATTTTATTTACTTATTTATTTAGAGTCAGGATTTTTTACTCTGTCATCCAGGCTGGAGTGCAGTGGGGTACCTCGTGGCTCACTGCAGCCTCAACCTCCTGGGCTCCAGCGATCCTCTTACCTTAGCTTCCAAGTAGCTGGGAGTACAGGTGTGTACCACTATGCCCAGCTATTTTTCAGTCGTTTTGTAAATATGGGGTCCCACTATGTTGTCTAGCCTCGTCTGGAACTTCTAGCCTCAAGCGATCATCCCAGCTCGGCCTCCCAAAGCACTGGGATTACAGGCGTGAGCCTTTGCACTTGGCCTGAATGTGCTTTTAAAATCCTCCCTTTGAAATTACAACTGTTAGGTTAGTGCAAAAGTAATTACGGTTTTGCCATTACTTTCAATGGCAATTACTTTGTCACCAACCTAATAGATGGGAAGAGTAAGTTCTAGTGTTCTATGGCACTGGCAGATGACTATAGTGAACAATAATATGTTATAGTCTCAAATAGCTGGAAGAAAAATATTGGATGTACCAGCACAACACAAAGAAATGACAAACATGTGAGATGACAGTTATGCTAATTATCCTGATGTGATCCCTATATGTGGTATGTACTGAGACCTCTCTATGCACCCCATACATATGTACAATTATTATTTGTCAATTAAGACACAACATTAAATTTAAAAATTTAATATTCCTAAAGCCAGGCAGGGTGGCTCACGCCTGTAATCCCAGCACCTTGGGAGGTCCGAGGTGGGCAGATCAGCTGAGGTTAGGAGTTTGAGACTAGCCTGACCAACATGGTGAAACCCTGTCTCTACCAAAAATACAAAAATTAGCCGGCGTGGTGGCACATGCCTGTAATCCCAGTTACTCGGGAGGTTGAGGCAAGAGAATCACTTGAACCTGGGAAGCAGAGGTTGCAGTGAGCCAAGATTGCGCTGTTGCACTCCAGCCTAGGCAATAAGAGTGAAACTCCGTTTCAAAAAAAAAAAAAGAAAGAAAGAAAAAATTCTCCTTTTAATTAAACTTTCTATTTTGAGATAAAAGGA
>CAUYLG010058559.1:0-20533 GCA_963573385.1 Cacajao melanocephalus
TTTTTTTTCTATAATTTACAACAGACACAAAGCTTTTTTTTTTTTTTTTTTTTTTTTTTTTTTTTTTTTTGGTAACTCAACCAAAGTCATTTCTTTTTTGAAAGGAGCAATAAAAAGTCATGCCCTATTTAGTCAGCTTCCAAATTTCATACATATGGCTCCAGCTGACCTCCATCTGGTCTTAACAGGTAAACACATTAGACATGAAATTTCCCCTCAAACATATGAACCAAGAGTTTAAGTAAAGATTTTTGAAATAATTAAGATGAAATCTCATTCTTTCTCAGGTAATACTTGCAGTGTAGCATACTTGATACACATTTTTTTTTTCTTTCTGTAAAACTAGTTGTGGAAGTTTCCTTCAATCATCTATTCATTTCCTCAAGAAATATTTATTGAATTAGTAGCATTGAAGATTTAGTAAAAAATGTTTTGTGACTTCTTGTTACTTACAGTTTAAGAGGAGAGAGAGAGAAAATAAAAGCATAAATAAACTTAGCTGCAAACTGAAAAAAAATAGTATGATGTGAAATATAGAATGTATTCAAAAAGTGTATTAGAGATAAACTAATTTAACTCAGGACAGAAAATTCTGTGGTGAAGATGCTATCTTGTATTTATTATGGTTCCAGCAAGAAGCCAATGAAAACATTTTTCACAGGAAGGTAATATGACTCAATTTCTATTTTCAAAAGATAGCTGTTTGTGGAGGAAGGATTGGAGAGAGTTTAATAGCAGAATATAAAAAAAAAATATATGGGAAGCAATGTTAGTGGTCCAGGAAGAATACAAAATGATCCAAATAAGATTGGAAGAACAGTGTTAGAGAGACTTGGTATAATTTTTCAACAGTTGTATTATAGAGAAAATCACCTGGCTACCATGGTGGATTTAACATGGGCAAGAGTCACAAGAGGGTGATGTTGATTTCAGCCACTCTATATATGAAGTGGCCATTTAATAAAATGAAGAAGACTGGAGAGATTGTAGGTTTGGGGGAAAGAATTACTAGTTCAGGCTTAAATATGAAGTATGAAATGCCTTTAGGTGTCTAGTTACAGATGTCAGGGAGGCTATTGAATATATTGACCTGAAGCTTGAAAGAAGAGCAGATGGCAAAGTCATCCGTTATTACGGACAGCTGAAGTGACGGGAATCGTGAGATTGCTGAGGTAAGACAATACTGTGAAAAGGGAATAAAGAACCGTCAAGGAGACAAGGTAGATGGAGAAGCAGCAGGTGGGGGCAAGAATGAGGCTTTGTGGAGGCCAAGAGACAGAACATCAACTATGTGAAAAGCTGCTGAAAGGGTGAGAGGAATGATGCTTGAATAGTCGATTGGCTATGACAGCAAAGGGTTACACATGAACTAAAAGGAACAGTTTCAGCAGAGTAGCCTTGGGAGCAGGGAGAGGGTTGGAGGATATGAAGAAATAAATGAGAGGTGAGAGGTGAAGCCAGCCTGTGTAGTCAATTTTATTGGGAAGCTTGACTGAGCAAAAAAAATACAGACACAGGACAGGGAGTAATGTGGAACTATGGTTTAATCTAATGATACATAACACAGCACATATTTGAATGCTGATTGAGAAGGAGTCAATAGTAATAAAAATAACAACAGCTAATGTTCAAGTTCTTACTGTGTGCCAAGCATTGTCCCAGATGTTCACTCATGAAGACTTATTTAATACTCATGGTGACCCTATGACATTGTTATTACTGGTTTATATTTACAGATAAAGAAACCGGGCCACAGACAAGTGAACCTGTCTAAGTTCCCAAGCTGGTAAGTGACAGAGTCAGAATTTAAACAGCCAACTCTTGTCTCTGCTCTTATTAATTGGCAAAATACTAGTTTTGTATTAGAGTAGTAGAAAAGGAAATTTGAAAGTTTAAAACAGAGTGCAAACAACATATGAAGTCCGTGGGAAGGAAGGAAGAAGAAAAGCGATATAAAAAATACATGGAGGGATGGGCATTATTAGACAAAAGCCCTGTTCTTTTTGTCTTTTGAAGTATCTTAATGAGACAGAACTTATTTTTATCTCACCATTTGTGAATGATTCTTCAGATATTAATAACGACAGTAATCCATTATATAGGGATTACGATAAATTAAGATTACCCAAATAAATGCTAGTGATTTTTACTTCTAAACACAAGGACTTCAGAAATTGAAATCCTCAATTCAGATGTCTTCCCCAGTTCTCCTAGAAAGTGTTCAACTGCTTCTAATTTGATTAAATACAAGCACTTATGTTGTGGTGTCACTGGCTACATTTCAGGTGTGACTGAAGCATGTATAAAGTGCTTTTGGATATGCTAACAACTCAGCAGTGTTAATTAAAGACAATATGCTTGCCTCTTTAATTTGGAGAGTTTCTGCTAGGATGGTGTAAACAATAACATGTATAAAAATAAAGTGGAAATTTGAGAATTTGTTCCATGTTAGCAAAGTTCATTAGCTTCCAAGGTAAAGATATGAAAGGTCGTTGCTTACAGAAACACGAAATAATCGTCTCCCAATTTATTATGGATGATAAAGAAAATAAAAAAAAAAAGAAAAGAAAAGCAGCTTTTTATTTGCTGATAAAGAGAATTCTGGGACAATCTTCCTGAAAGCATTATTTTCTAGAAACTGAGAAATGTAGTTTTTATATTTAAAAAAGATACCATCTAGTAACATATCAAGGTGTGTTATGTACAAGAAATTTGTTTTCTAATTATGCTCTGCTCTGATTGTGTATGAAGCCTCCAAGAAAAAAAAAAACTAATCTGCACCAATGTTTCTGTTATAAAGAATATTAACAGACTGCTTTTAGTCTGAGATACAAATCATATTTAATTCCTCCTTTCCTCTTCTTCCCTTTTCCCCTCCTTTCCTCCTTTCTTCCAAGGAAAACAACATTGGATTTATAAGGTATAGTGTCCCCAGAAATATGAAAGTGCCAATTCCTGATTTAGTCTGAATAATTCTGGAAAAGTAATTATCAAAGAATTGTTAGATTACAGAGAAAAAAAATACTCTCATCTTCTATGTGTGTAACAAGATCCGAAAAATTCTAATTCAGAATTTATATTGAAAATTAGACTGACTCCCCAAAAGTAGATTCTTTGAAAGTGTTAGATTAGATGGACATACGACCAGCATAATCAGCTATTGTCTACGTTCTAAAGACAAGGATACAGAGATTCTTGATATCTTAAGTTTCTATTATCCTTATACTATGATGTTATAATTTAGATAATAATGAAGTACAGAAAGGGATAATAGAAAGAACTTGCAAGAACCCATCAATGGAAATTTGGAAAGTAGCCGTTCAAAAATGATAAATAATATTCAAGCATAGGAAATAAAATTGAAGAAAGAAGGAATATTTGGCAGATTCAAAGAAATGAGCAACAAACTAGAAATATTAAAAACTTAGATTAGACCTAAAAAAAAGACAAGATTTCCTGCAGAAAATAAGAGCAAATTACTATACCACTTCTCTGTGAGAAACTGACTACCAAGCAGCCCCCTTCCCCAGTATGGATCATTATAGTTGTTTGATCATAGAACCACAGCCCACTTATCCCCATTTGTTCCAGGAAATTGAACACTGAACAATCTTTCCTCTTTTGAAATGTTCTCAAATTGCTCACTTGGCCCAATGCAGTCAGCCAAAGACTGCCAGATGTGCTTGAACATCACTGAGAAAGGAGTTTTTCCTACTTCCAAAAGTCCCACCTTAATATGAATGAATATTAAAACCCAATGGCAGAATGGACAAATTATCGAAATTCTGCTTTATTTTTGGAAGAAACAGAGAATAAGATAATGCTTATTAATCGGAGACAAATTCAATGTTTCCTCCTTTTCCTCTATAAAACCGACTCTCCTATCTAACATCTTTATAGATAAAAGACTTGGAACCAACACAAATGTCCATCAATGATAGACTAGATAAAGAAAATGTGGCACATATATACCATGGAATACTATGCAGCCATAAAATGGATGAGTTCATGTCCTTTGCAGGGACATGGATGAAGCTGGAAACCATCACCCTCTGCAAACTGACACAAGAACAGAAAACCAAACACTGCATGTTCTTACTCATGTGTCGGCGTTCAACAATGGGAACACTTGGACACAGGGAGGGGAACATCACACACCAGGGCTGGTCAGGGCGGTAGGGGTCTAGGGGAGGGAAAGGAGTGGGTGAGGGGATTGGGGAGGGATAGCATTAGGAGAAACACCTAATATAGATGACAGGGTGATGGATGCAGCAAACCACTATGGAATGTGTATACCTATGTAACAAACCTGCCGGTTCTGCACATGTGCCCCAGAACTTACAGTATAATAAAATTTAAAAAATAAAAATAAAAAGCAACAGTTGAATAAAAAAAAAAGCAAGAATGTGTTGTCTGATATCATACAAGCAATTTCAAAACTTAATTTAGGACTTTAATCTCTAATCCATCCTAAATATTTTAACTGCAGACCTACCCACATGTTTTTTTATCTAAGCTGGAAATTTAGATAGAATCAAATAGGACTAATGTCATCTAATCAGCCATTCTAGATACCATTGTGGACCAAGATAAAAATCCATGAAAAAAATACTATGTCTCATTCCAGGGCTAATTCCAGGACCCAAAGTGAGTATCCTGCTGATGTTGCAGCTGTCTAAAAAAATTGCATCCATACTTTCAAAGATGAATGTTAAAACCCAAAGGCAGAATGGAATTAAAATTTTAACATGAAGATGTCAAATGTGGTGAGTGCAAATGATTATCAGACTCTAATATTGTGTGCCTGCATCTGTGTGTGTGTGTGTGTGTGTGTTTGTGTGCACGCACATGTGAGCATGTAAAAAAGAGGAGAAGACAGGAGAGACAGGAAGAGTGGTGGGTGGAAGGACAGAAAGCAGGAAATAGTGGGATTTGCTTAAAATGGCAAAAGTATCAGAAAACTTTGGTTAGGTGAAAAATGGGAAAGTTTTTACTGAGGGGGAAAATGCATCTTTTCTAGAGAGAGGGAAAAAAAGCAATCTAGAAAATAAATCAATGGATTTGGGAAAATTTAACTTTGTCCCCAGTCAGTTTTGCCTATTTTTGATCATAGATTATTGCTTTGGCCCGGCCACCGGATCATCTCTCCATGGGATTATAGCCCTTCTGTAAAGTTATCCTCTGTCATGCACCCAGGGAGTTGTTCTAAACTCAAACCCGATCATCTATCTTTACTGTTTAAAGTTTCCGTCAAATGGTTCCCAATTGTTTTTAGGATAGTTCTAAGTGCTTACTGCCTTACATCTCACCAAGGTCTTCTTCCTCCTATGAAACTCTATCTTGCTTGTGCTTCACTACACCTGTGCTGCCTCCTTTCCAAGTGACCATTGTGCCATTGCTGTCTCCTCCTCTAGCTAAGCCTGATTATTCTATTGAAGTTGCCACTGAGAAGCCTCTCTTTCTGGAAAGCTTCTAACACCAGTCTTCTCCCAGGTGTCCTGGTTCAATAGCACTCTCCAGTTCCAAGCTCCTGCTTTTTGTGGCACCCTATTGTATTTGCTCATTACTTGTCTGTAAGAACCCCTGGATTGTGAGCCAGCTGATTACATGGTCTAGTGTCCATCTTTTTCCTCATTATATGACTAGTATCTTAGCATAGTATGGTATATAGTAAGTACACAGTCAATTTATATGTAAGCACTAAACTAATGAATGAAGAAATTTGAAAATGATTGAAACTGTAAAAATAAGAAAGAAACAAACATACAGGGTAAAGTGTTACAAATACTTTTTTAAAAAATGAGATTTAAAAATAAACGTATATATTATCGATCTGTTTTTGGAAGTTCTTAAAACCTTAGTAAAAAGTAGGCCACCTGATTTGTGATCATGCCAACAGTACACCAGTGATATGTGGTCTACTGACAAAATGGCATGCTTTGCAGAGCTAGCAAGTCAGATTAACGTTGGGCGTTGTGGCTCACACCTGTAATCCCAGCACTCTAGGAGGCCTCAGATGGACAGATCACCTGATGTCAGGAGTTCAAGACCAGCCTGACCAATATAGTGAAACCTTGTCTCTACTGAAACTACAAATATTAGCCAGCCATGGTGGTAGGTGCCTGTAGTCCCAAATACTTGGGAGGCTGAGACAGAAGAATTGCCTAGGAGGTGGACATTGCAGTGAGCAGAGATCATGCCACTGCACTCCAGACTGAGAGAAGGAGTGAGACTACCTCTCAAAAATAAGTAAATAAATAAAACAGAACAAACATTGGATTTAAAGATTATATAGTGTCACAGTCATAAGACTCTTGCATTCAAGAATTGTCAGTGAGAGTATTGTATCATCAATCAATCAATCCTCCATGTAAAGAGGCACATGAGTAATGTGAGCCATGCTGACACTTTGGCAATCCATTGCTCCTAAGAAGGGTTCATATCAGTATATGATGTGGCTACTGCATGTTATTACATATTTCCAACATGTTAAATTTGTGTTTGCTAAGTAATTTAAAAAAGGAGTTAACATGAAGCATGCTGCTTGTCATGACAGGAATTTTTAAAATATAATAATTCCTTCAGTTAAATAAGCATACTCCATACATTGAATTACAATAACTGTATAATTAACACACTTACAGAATATTCTCAATGGTGAAATTCCAATTGGATTCCCCTAAATATATGTTTGTGTAAAATCCACTTTATGTTGTAATTCTTCTAATTTGTAAATTTTCTTTAATGTATTATAAATTCTTCTACTCCTTGCACTAAGAATTTGAAAACACTTTGCTCTAAAAAAAAAAAAATAGCATATTCTAGGCAAAATGAGAGGTAGACATTAAAATCTTCTCTCTCTCTTTTTGTCTCTCTCTCCAAATCTAAAAACTCAACTAAATTAAATTTCTTTAGATCTTTTACTGAGGAGTTTATTATAAAAATGGTTATATAATTGACATTTTCCAGGTTTAAGTATAAATTTTAAAAGAACTGCCCCTAGCATACTAGCATTTGGTTTGGACAAGTTATAGGTATGAACAGAAAAGAAATATTTCTTTAACCTTTGGAAACAAAGATAAAGAATAAATGGCTTGTTTTTCTATGGAGAACAGCTTGCATTTTTTGGCCCAAAGGGGTAAGGCCTTTCTCAAATTTATTGTCTCATTCTTCTACCACCAAAGAGGCAACAATATTTGCCTATAACAAGTAAAATGTCATTTTATAATGCCTTGCTACCCAATTTGAACATTTTCAAAAATTGGATAATTAGCATGGTGATTATAGCATACCATGAAATTACATGGTCAATTGTTTTAATATTATGAAAATTCTGTACATAATTTTGAGCTCTGATAAAGCATTATGTACTAACTAGAAATATTAATAATATAAAGAAATATTTTATAGTATTAGGTGAGAAAAAAGTATTACAGTTTACCTCCAAAATCTTTCCATTTTTAAATTATCTTTCATATTGCACTGCATATTAAAGCTGTACAGAAATGGAATGAACGGGACTTATCAAGGTATTGTAAAAATGTTGAATTTTGAGTCAAAAGGATTTCTTGAGCCCAAGAGTTCGAGTCCAGTCTGTACAACTTAGCAGACCCTATCTCTTGAAAAATAGTTAAATTTTTTAGGATGTTTTTCAAAATCAGGAAGAGGGCTAATATCTAAAACATAATTTTTTCTGTTTTCTCTCATTTTCACTGAGCAAGAAATAGAAAAAATGTTTTTTCACTTAATGAGTTTATAGAATGATAAGGGCAAATTTTGAAAGGGTAGATAGAAGGAAATAAACATTCAAAGAGAAAGAACAGTTTTAAAACAGGTTTTCTAATTTTTTTCCTCCAACTATGGTCCATGGACCATTAACATTGGCAGCAGCTGGGAGCTTATGAGATCACACAGAATCTTAGTCTCCATCTAGAGATATTAAATTAGAATCTGGATGGTAACAAGATTCCCCAGTGATCTGTATACACATTGAAGTTTGAGAAGCCCTGTTCCATTACACAGGTGTATATAATTCATTCTCCTTGAAGCTCAAGGAGATTTAGCCTAGCTCATATTCATAATGTTTCCCTATGATAGGAACAGGGTATACTCTCATTTTACAGACAGAAAAAATCGTGTGTATAAGAGATGTGATTTACCACATATTACACTGTCAGTGATGATAAATTTGTTCTTGGCAATCAATATTAAAATGATTATATTGTTCTAAAACTTAAAGCTATAAAGGGAATACTGTTTTAGGTAGAGAAACTGACTCCCAGAGTTTTTATGTGATTCAAAGTTGTATACTACATAAAGAGAATGATCTCCAGAATGGGTTTACTTTTTATGATATTTTCTAATTATTTTAACTATAAGTAATAAAAGCTTTATAAATATATGTGGTTATCTAATAAAACACCTCTGTACTTTCCTATTTTCTATATTTTACTGGTAATTATTTACCTGAATTTGTTATACTCATTCCCTCAAAACCCGAATGATTTTGACTTTTTAATTAGAGAAGTTTAATTGGTTTATTTCATAGTTTTTCATGCTTAATTTGAATAAACAGATATTTATTATTCTATGTATGCTAAGAAAAAGCACAGGACGGAAAATATTGTGTATTAAATGATGAACAAGATAACATCTCTGCTCTCAAATATAGTCTAGTTCATCAGGGGAGTTCAGACACATACACAAATAACCGTGATTAATTTCAATGACAAAGAAAATGCTATGGGAACCCAGAGAGCAGTCACTTCTGATTTGCAGAATTAGTAAGACTTCCTGAAGGAGAAAGCATTTAAACTAGGCCAAGGAGGATGGTTGGGATAATAGGAGGAAATGTTACTAAAGAACATTTCATGCAGTGAAGAGAGCAAGAGTTTCCCCATGCTTGGATCATTCCAAAAGGTGCCCATGGAATAAGACAACCAAATACTTCTTCTGCACATACTTAGCTGCTTCTATGAAAGTGTGCAGAGTTAAAAGTAGATATGATGAGCTCCCATCAAAGATTTTAAAGCTATATAAATTATTAAGGGAACTAGCAGGACGATAATGCTGGTTCAAAAAAAGAATAGGCTGCCTAATATAAAGTCAGTAGAGAAAAAAAATCTCTGGAATCACGTTACAAAATTAGATACAAGATTGGTTAACATCTTACAAGGCAAAAAAATTGAAAACAATTTTTTTTCCACCAGATAGAAAACATTTGTTATTTGTCAATCTTCAAAACGTTAACATGAAAATTTACAGTATGGTTCTAATCAATAGTAAATAGTAAATCAAAGTTGCAATTCCTTAGAGCACCAACTGACTCTTAAGTGGGTTAGTTTGATGATGCTCTGATTGAACTTCAAAAGGGCACTTCGAGATAATTTTAAAATTGACTTATTAAAACCACTCTGTTAAGTAGCTATTATCAACCCCAGCTATTGTAGAGGAAACTGAGTCTTAGAGATGTCAGGGAAATTGCCCAAATCATATGACTGATATAAAAAAGAATTGAGATCCTAATCTAGATCTATTTGACCCTAAATCCATAGCCTTTTCACTACACAAAAGTGAGGGAGAGTTGATACTTAATCTGTCCCTGGCAACGTGGAAGTGCTAAACAAACTAACTAAAATTAATTCAATCCTTAAAAAACAAACCAAACAAAAACCAATATTTGTTTGTTTGCTGGGTTCCTACTACACAAATGAAGAGACTGATACCCCAAAAAGCAAAAGAAAGAAGGGAAGGTGATGCTGTCAGTAGCAAAAGGCCTTGGACAGAGGCTAGTACACAACATTCCAAGATTGCACAGCATGTTTAAGGATTAACCCAGTTCAGCGTGTCCCGAGAATACAATGGACAAAACCTATGGAAATAGGTGAGTGTGGATGGAGATGCTATCTGTAATATTCCCTTAAGAGGCAAGAATTTGCCTTTTGCAATGCTTAACATTTTTGAGCATATATCAATCTGTGACTCAGAGAACACTTATGGAGTCCTCCTGAAACATATATATCTATACTTATGCCCCAATTTTTGCAATCATTCTCAGAGATTTATATACTTTTTGATGTACTCATTTTGACACAAGAATATCTGTAGGTGAGAAGTAAGGACTCCTTAAGATTTTTAGAAATCAGATTAACTTATTTATGCATTGTTTGAGCACACCATGCAAGTAAATGGTATTTTGACTAAAATGTAGATAATGAAGAATACAATTCTTAGCTTCCTCCAGTTAGCACCAGGACTCACTTCTTAGTTCAGACTGATCCAGTTCCAAACCCACGATTTCATTAAAAAACAAATAAAGGCAAAAACAAAAAAGGAAGAAAAAAAACCAGCTACCCTTCCCCAAGCACGAGTAGAGAGAAATTATGACAATGGAGTGGTTAAAGGCATCCAGTCTGAAGCTAGATGCACATTTCACACCAGCTTCCCTAATTACCAGCTGCACAGGATCTTCGGTTTTTCAAAACCTGTCTGTGCTTCGGTTTCATTATCTCTAAAATGGGGTTAGGAGGAGTACTGCCCTGTTAAGATGATTCAATAAATTTGTACTTACAGTGTTTATGGCAGTCTTTGACACACAGTAAGTGCCATATAGTATTTACAGAAAGCATTTCTGAAAAATACTTCAGGTACAATATCACTTTTTTTTTTTTTTTTTTTTTTTTTATAGTTGCACATCTAGGCTTTCCAAAATCTTTAGGATACATCAATGATATCCAGGCTGAACTTGAACTCGTGGGCTCAAGTGATCCTCCCACCTCAAAATTCAATATTTTTATAATCATCTGCTTTTAGTAATTTACTTCCATTATTTTCATTTCTGTACATTTTAAATATGCAGTGCAATATGGAAGATGCTTTTTAGAAGTCAGCCTTCTAAAATGAGACAATTTTTTTTTCTGTACATAAAATGGAGAAATCAGCTAGAAATTACCTTCTATTTCCACAGGCTAATAAAATAATTTAACTTAAAGAGACTTAGTATTTCCTGGCTAACTAATTATGTAATGTTAAATATGAATTTGGGGCTCATCAGAGAAATATGCCTGTATGTTATTACCTAATTCCTATGAATTAGATTATTCTTTGTCTCTTGATTATTAAATTAATAAACTCTACCATTATCTTAATTGGAAGTTTACACCTTCATAATTTTATCTCATGAAATTAACTACTGTTTTGTTTCTCAGTGTCTTGGTATGAAAACCTCTAGGTCCCATAGTTACTCTGCTAATTTTATTGAAAATATATTTTATGACTTTATTTTACTGTTTGTGTTTTAATCACAGTTGGAAAAATTCTATACATTATTTTAAACAGGAACAGTCTGAAATTTATACATTGTTCCAATAAAATGAAACATTAGAACTCATTACATATATTCTGGTAAAATCATATCTCCTAAAAACTTACATGACCTACACATACAAATATAGCTTTGAGAATGTTTCCTTTTGTAGATTTAATGCTGTGTAAGTATTTCTAGGATTCTTTTCAATAATACTGCATAATATTTAACATTTGTTTAACTCACAAAGGAACTGTGAGTCTTTGTACATGCTAAAGATGAAAAGACCTTATATAATTTCATATCACCTGTGCAAATGTGATCTATCTCTTATCCTCTGGAGTTATGAAGCACATGATATTTTAAGACTTCTTTAATCTCCATACGTAAGTTTTAGCACATTTTTTCTTATATTATGTATGATACAGTTTTGTCATACATAAAATGATGAGAAAATTAACATATTTACTGATTAAGTGGGGAGAGAGGCAGAATTCTGAAAATAACATTTATGTATCCATAAGGTGTGAAACAGAGATATTTTCTTTCTTATTTGAGGAGTAAGGCTATAAAACTAGATGACTTTAAGTGAAAAGAGCAGAAAATTCACATTTTTGATGATTCTTGCATAGATTATAAATCTTTAGCAGCCTTCTCTGTTTCTAAACCAGATTACCTTCCTTAGTAAATTTCAATGAGTATATTCACATTTGAACAGTAGAGGGAGCTCTAAAAAAAGCTTAGCAAATAGGTGGAAAGTAGTTCCACAAGATTCTAAGTAAAAATTCCCTAAAAAGTTTTTGTTTTAAATCAAGAAAGTGATTTTATTTTAAAAGATTGTGTTATTTTAAAGGTTCTTTATATGATTAATATGTTTTGCTCATTTTTTAATTTGATAACTGAGTTATTTTAAAGCTCTCTAGATGTGCAAGAGTTATTTTTTATTGTTTGTACATCCCATTAAATTTATGTTTAAATTTACTTAAATGTGTGCAGACTATGCTATTTCTATGATTTATCCTCTATGTTTTATGTATGCCAAGGATTCATTAACAGTTTGTGAAAGCTGAGACTATTAAGTCACCATAAACTTTGTTGTTCTAATGTCTGGCTTATTTACCCTGTGGATCTAGTCAAAACTGACTGGAAAAAAAGCAATAGCTCCATTGAAGCCCAGAACTATCCGGTGGTTGTAGGTAGTTGAACAACAGTTGATATTCACTGAGTGCTTATTCTAATCTTTATTTTCTATTTTTAGAGACAGGGTCTCGCTTTGTTGCCCAGGCTTGAGTGCAAAGGCATGATCGAGCTCACTGCAGCCTCCATCTCCTGGGCTCAAGCAATCCTCCCACCTCAGCTTCCTAAGTAGGTAGGACTAGAGGCATGCACCACTATGCCCAGCTAATTATTATAATTATTTTAATAGAGACAAGGTCTTGCTATGTGACCAAAGCTGGTCTTGAACTCCTGAGTTCAAGCTATCTTCCGGCCTTGGTCTCTCAAAGTGCTGGGATTATAGGTTTGAGCTACCGTACCTGGCTGCTTATTGGAATGTCAGTGCTGTTCAGGGTCCTCTAATAAGCATAAAAGAAATACAACCAAGTGAAAGTATTCTCAGCAGAACGGCGTGGCTATAATGGTAGTTGGAAAGGGCTTGGGAATAGAGTCGGGTTCTCAAGGATGGCTTTACTTTTGAGTTGAGTATCTGACTTAGATATAACGACTCATACATCACAAGGCCTATTTTGAGGATTTTACAACTTAATGAAAGTACATTTTCTTAAACTGTTACTGAGTCACAAGTATTCAACAAATACCTCCCTTTTACCTCCATATATATTAAAGCTAGTAAATGTGCATAATCCATTATTTATAATTCCACAACCCTAAATTCCAAAACCCTAAAGTCTCTGGAATCTAATTTTTTTTCCCCATTTAATTCTCTTTGTGGCAAAACCTGGCCTGACTCATACTAAGTCAGCAACAAACCTAGATCTCAATTGATATGAAGATATGTAATTATATTTTTATAAATACCCATTATTTTGCTGAACAAGAATTTTTATTGGCAGGTGCTTATCCAGTTGCCCACATGAATGTTCTACAACATCTAGCGTATGCATCCCATTATTGTTCTAGACACTGAAAACTTCTGAACTGGAACACAATTGGCTCAACTGTTTTAGATGTGGGATTGTGGCTTTGTACCTGTTTCCAAATTGTCTTCAGTCTTGATGACCATGTTTAATTTATGATGTTAGAAAATATAAATTGGCATCTATCATGCAGAGAAGATCCACGCAAAAACCCATCTTCAAAAGGGCCATAATACATACAAAGATTTATATCTATATCAAGTGGTTGAATAATTGATATCTAAATTATCTAAATATTAAAATAGCATTATGTGGAAGCACTTTGAATTCTTGCTGCTCATAGGGACTACTTTTTTATGACATGATGACAGCCTATTTAGTTGCAGATTTTACCTATCTATTCTAAAATATATTTACATTATTTATAGAACATAGAATTTTATGGGTCTGAATATTGTAAAATACAGTAAAATCTATTGGATAAGAGGTGACAAATCAAAGAGGAAATGATTCAGATTAAATTTAGAGAAGCGGCTGGTGATAAATAAGGTGTAATATATCTCACAGATTTTTTAAATAATGTTGATTCTGCTCTAATGATGAGTGTAATAGGTGGGGATGACAGAAATACTTCCAGAATTTCTCTTAATGAAATAAGAAAAGCAATGTGGATTATTTTGTATTCCTGAAAATGACAAATAAGAATACCAGATAAAATAAAAATAGATGTCAGTGAAAGTGGCCAGTTCAGATTTCAGCAATAAACTGTACTAGGAGTTGAACACCATACAGGCACTCCTATTGTTCAAATGTTTTTATGTTTTTGTAGACAGGGTGCGGTGACTCAAAACTGCAATCCCAACCCTTTGGAAGGCTGAGGTTGGTAGATAGCTTGAGCTCAGGAGTTTGAGACCATTCTGAGCAACATGGTGAACTCCTGTCTCCACTAAAAATACAAAAATTAGCTGGGTGTGGTGGTACATGCTTGTAGTCCCAGCTGCAGGGGAGGCTGAGTTGGAAGGATCACTTGAGCCCAGAAGATTGAGGCTGAAGTGACCCATGATTATATCACTGCATTCCAGCCTGGGTGACAGAGCAAGACCCTGTCTAAAAAAAAAAAAAAATATATATATATATATATATATATATATGCCAGTATATGTGTATATATATACATGTACTAATTTATATATAAATTAGTAATATATACATATACTAATTTATGTATAAATTAAAAGTAGTAATTTATATATATATACTAATATAAATTAGCCTGAGGAAATCTCTGGTGTGGAACTAGTGATGTACTAGGGGTATAGTGTGTATAGTCAGTAGTTTGGTATAGCATAAATGTAGCCTAATGTGAACACTTTCTTTTCTTCCTGTGTAGCAGTAAGAAACTGTTCCTTTCCTGGACAGTTTCAGTGTCAGCTCTAAATGTAATCCTGAAACCTGAAGTTTCAGTGACTAAGTAAAGGAAAAACAATATGTTGAGCTACTTTTATAATGATAACCTAAGATATTACACAAGTAACCAAGATATTTACATTTCCAAAATTAAGATAAGTGTGGCACTTACACGGTATGAAATGGCACTGAAAAGAATGGCTTATTATATGAAAATTTATGTATACGATGTCAAAAATCATAAACACAGGCCAGGCAGGGTGGCTCGCACCTGTAATCCTAGCACTTTGAGAGGCCAAGGCAGGCGGATTGCCTGAGCTCAGGAGTTCAAGATCAGCTTGGGCAACATGGTGAAACTCCATTCTCTACTAAAATACAAAAGAAATTAGCCAGGCATGGCAGCACGTGCCTGTAGTCCCAGCTACTTAGGAGGCTGAGGCAGGAGGATCGCTTGAACCCAGGAGGCAGAGGTTGCAGTGAGCTGAGATTGTGCCACTGCACTCCAGCCTGGCAACAGAGTGAGACTGTCTCAAATAAATAAATAAATAAATAAATAAATAAATAAATAAATAACACAAACACAGAATAGAATGCTTGTAAGTAAACCAACACGCTGAATAAATATATTCTCCTGAATGCACAATCATGCAATTTTCAGGAAATATAAGATTTGCAGTTGTTTGCAAGGTTGTTGCTACCTTTCTTCTTTTTTCAAATGATAGACTGCTTTTGTCTTTTCCTTAGCTCACGTCTTCTTTTCCCACTGTGGAGTTTGCTTATTTGCTGATCACCGCTTTATTTTGGTTTTCCCTGCTGTGTTGGTGTTAAAATTAATTAGTTTAGCATATTCTCCTAAAGGTAGCTGATTTAGACTTTTTCTTTCCCATGGATAAATATATAAATGGTTTAATAAATTTATTTTAAGGTAGCTGAGTTTTACTGCCTCTGCAACTTAGTTCCTGTGGAGGAATCTCAGTGTGCCATGGTGAAATATTTTTGAGAGATGCCTGAAGAGGTGCACTGTTGTTTCATCCGATGAGTATACTGAAGTTATGTAGAGATTTCTTCTCTTTTCTTCTTTTCCTTTTACTTACTTCTCTCTCTCTCTTTCTTCCTCTTTTTTTCCTTTCTTCTTTCTTCCCGCTTCCTCTCCATCCTTCTTTCCCGCACTATGACAATAATTTTTGGAATGCAGTTAGGCTGTAAGTTGTTAACATTAATGACTGAAAGAACTAGTTACAATTAAAGCCGTTTGTGTTACTCTTTTATTGTGATACATCTTTTATTTTATAATAGAGTTACTCTTAGTGAAGAACGTATGCATATGCATTTTTCTTTTTTTTCCTGAGATGGAGTCTCGCTTTGTCACCAGGCTGGAATGCAGTGCCACGATCTTGGCTCACTGCAATCCAAGACTGCCTGATTCGATCCACCACGCCCAGCTAATCTTTGTACTTTTAGTAGAGATGAGGTTTTATCATGTTGGCCAGGATGGTCTTGATCTCCTGACCTCGTGATCTGCCTACTTCTGCCTCCCCAAATGCTGGAATTATAGGCATTAGCCACGAGCATATGCATTTTAAAAACTGATCTAGGTTCTTTATTGGATTTCTACTTCTGATCAGGCTGACTTGGGAGTTTCTCAGGATACAGTGTTTTGAGCAACAGAAAACAGAAAGCAGAGATTCCAGACACTATTTCAGGCCTAAGGAATACAGAAGCCTGAGGAAATACCTGGTGTGGAACTGACTGATATACTAGGGGTACCATAAGGCCTCTGGGCTGTGCCTCCTGCTGCCTCTCTACATATACTCTCTTTATGGCCCTGGTGATTCTAATTTTATAAACCCCTATTTATTAAACTTCAGTGGTGAGCAAATAACAGGTACTCTTTGCAGACATGATTAGGAATATTGTTTGCAAACTCTAGCATGTCTGACTTTTTTGGCATATTCCTTTGGAAGGTCCCTTGGTACCCAACCCTTCACAGCATCTACTGTTCTGAAAGTACTCTTGAGCCTGCCTTCACACACGATCTACACTTATAAGATAAGGCCATGGTGAACAAAGGAAGCTATGAGTTCTGGAGAAGAGATTTTGATTTCTCCCCAAGTGCATGCTCACAGTGACAATGAACTCAGTGATCAGTGCAGATGACAATCACACTTCCTCACTCAGTTGGTAATGGCAGAGTACCAGGTGATACACGTAGGCTATGATGATGAGTGTGCTATGGAAGTTGACATGGTCATTCATTTTGCTATGACCTGAGATTACAGTGAACACTACTAACTTCTGGAGACTGTAAAGGACACCTAAATGTGGGTCACCAGTAGGCGTCCAGTCCACAGAACATCTTTCATTATTTATTTTTCATAAACAAATAAGTAAAAATGAAAATAACAACTTCCTCCTTTCATTGAGTCAGTTACATTATACGGGATGGTCAACCCTTAACTAGCTCAGAATACAAATCTTACTTCATTATAGGTAAGGGCCCAGGAGATGAGAAAGTTGTTGTATCTCATTTTTAATTTCCAATATGTGAAAATTATAAATGCAAATCCACAAGTTTCCTTTTGTTTGTGACCACCAGAAGGAAGAAAAATGGAAAAATTTTGTGCTTCAATGACAGTGCAGATAGGTATGACAGACCTTTTTACTAAAGTTGATGCCATAAAACTGGAATCCGAGAACTGTGGAATTTTGGAGTTACTATCCTCACTGTTGATAAATGTTTGAAAATTTTTAAGATTCTGTGGCTACAGTATGTCCGTGACTAGACACACATTTTTGAGTAATGTTAAATATTTTCACATTATTCTATTTCTATTGAGGTAAAGTTATGATTTCACAAAAATAGAAAAGCAATAAATAGATTAAGTGAGTTGAATATATATTAATAGATTAGAAATCACTTGAATTTTTTAATCTATATTCCTCTGAGACAGCTTAAGATATTGAAATCTCATTAGAAAAACATAGATACATAGATGGTAGTAAAGTCTGGAGCTACTTTTACCCATTTGAGCCATTCCAAGGTTACTTTAGCTTCAGAGAGCTAATTGTTATAAGCAAAGGGTCAGTAGGTGTCTTGCCTGGGATGGTCATGATTTACACCATGATTCTGACAACTTTTGTACTAGCCTCCTTCCTTTTTCATTTTCAAAATCCCCTAATCAGACAAATTATATGGTTATTCTACATATACGACACTTTTTACAAAGTAAATATAAAAGATGTTATACAGCAAATATTAAACATTGGTGTTAAAGACAAAATACTACACAATGCTAGTATTACCATTTTAAAAGATAGAAAAAGCCAAAAAAAAAAAAAACCTCTTAAACCAGTACATTTACATGGCAAAGATAAACAGCTTACCAATTTCCTGCATTTTTAACTTTTATAATTTGTTCTTGATTTGGTTTACATAGAGCTCACTGTAATAATGACAACTTTTGCTAGAAAAATGTGAACTATGAAACCTACATCTGGCCTGTCCCCACCTCTGTGTACTTGGAAGATGAATTAGTAGTTTCAGGCCAGAAAGGTTCCATTTTTTTATACTTGAAAAGGTCATGGTGTCACAGAGCCTGAAAAGATTAACCTGTGTTCCAAATCTGAGCCATTCACACGTGCTCTCTGACTGACATGTAGACCACATAAATACAATTTGAATAAAAATGTGACGGTAAACTTTTGATGGACCTGTGATTGTCTTCCTTGTTAAAATTATCCCATGTTACACCAGGGTAATTGCAGACTAAGAGAAGGACAGTGAATTCCCAGCTGTTCTTGGCAAATAAGAGGCTCTACATTTATTAGTATATATGATTTCTCTTAGGCTCATACAAATATTTAAGATACTTCTTCAATACAAAATAAACACTAGTTTTTAATTTAAAAAATCACTTTGGAAACTGTAGGGAGCATAATATTCAGATGATAGTATACTTTTATTTATTTTATTTTATTTTTTGAGATGCAGTCTAGCTCTGTTGCCCAGACTGGAGTGCAGTGGCAGGATTTGGCTCACTGCAATCTCCGCCTCCTAGGTTCATGCAATTCTCCTGCCTCAGCCTCCCAAGAAGCTGGGATTACAGGTACCCACCACTACCCCTGGCTAATTTTTGTATTTTTAATAGAGATGGGTTTGACAACTTTGGCCAGGCTGGTCTCAAACTCTTGACCTCAAGTGATCCACCCACCTTGGCCTCCCAAAGGGCTGGGATTTCAGGCAAGAGCATATTTTTATATCTTACTTGAATTTTAAAAACAAATAAATGCTCGTTTATGACCTGGACTTTAAAATCTGTAACGACATTAATACTGTTTATTATTATTTTTTAAACTTAAGTTTAAAAAATTGCTTAAGGTAAAGTAATTAATAGTGTAGACACTGAACATTTACTTTCTTATTATGATAACATGTATTATGTCAGGTGAAAAAATTGATAATACTCTCTCTTAGAGACATTTACTGTGTTCAAATGTTTATCTGCAGTCAACATATTTGAGTACTAAGGTAATTGATGCAGGCATGTCAAAAACTTCTTTTACCATCAACATCCACAACATTAGATAAACAATTGATGATCCAAGATGGCCGATTAACAACAGCTCAGGATTGTAGCTCCCAGTGAAAGCACAGAGAGCGAGTGGACGCCGCACTTTCAGACGAATTTTTGTTGCCCGCAGACTGGGAGATTCCCGGCGGAGGAGCCACACGGGTCGCCAGCGCGACTTTTTTGCCCGGCGCGGCTGTTTTGCCGGCGCCCCGGCACGGCGCTTCTCGGCGCGGAGTATATGGGACGGGGTGCCCTTTGAGTCCGGCTTGGCTGATCCCACCCCCACAAGGAGAACAGTAATTGGAAGCGCTGAGGACTGAGAGTTTCACAGTAAGCACAGCTGAACCGGGAAGGTCCAGCTGTGCGGGGAAGGGGCGTCCGCCAAAGAAAAACCAAGAAACGGAAAAAACTTCATCACCGGGCAGAGAGATCCAAAATGGTCGATTAACAACAGCTCAGGATTGTAGCTCCCAGTGAAAGCGCAGAGAGCGAGTGGACACCGCAATTTCAGACGAATTTCTCTGGCTCACAAACTGGGAGATTCCCGGCGGCGGAGCCACACGGGTCACCAGGGTGACTCTTTTGGCCGGCGCAGCTGTTTTGCCAGTGCCCTGGCGCGGCGCAGCGCTTCTCGGTGCGGAGTATACGCGACTGGGTGCCCTTTGAGTCGGGCTCGGCTGGTCCCACCCCCACAAGGAGAACAGCAATTGGAAGCGTTGAGGACCGAGAGTTTCACAGTAAGCACAGCTGAACCCGGGAAGGCCTAGCTCTGTGGGGAAGGGGCGTCTGCCAAAGGAAAACTAAGAAACAGAAAAGACTTCATCACCAACAAGCCGGACGTTCACTCAGACCCAATCTGAAAGTCAGCAATTACAAAGACGACAGGTGGATAAATGCACAAAAATGGGAAGAAACCACTGCAAAAAGGCTGAGAACACCCGAAATCAGAATGCCTCTCCTCCTACAAGGGATCGCAGCTCCTCATCAGCAAGAGAACAAGGCATGATGGAGAACGAGTGTGACGAACTGACAGAATCAGGCTTCAGAAGGTGGATAATAAGAAACTTCTGTGAGCTAAAAGAACATGTACTAACCCAATGCAAAGAAACTAAGAACCTTGAAAGAAGATTTAACGAAATGCTAACGAGAATGGA
>CAUYLG010058560.1:0-16721 GCA_963573385.1 Cacajao melanocephalus
CAAGAATCCTGTTCTCTCTCCCTCTTTTCCTTCCTCTTTCTTTCTCTCGTACAGTCTTTTTTTTTCTTTCTTTCACTCTCACTTTCTTTCCTCTCTTTTTCTTTCTTTCAAAAAATAAAAAAATAAAAAAAATAAAAAAAATAAATAAATAAAATAAAAAAAAAAAAAAAAAGCAAAACCCGGACCGGGCGCAGTGGCTCACGCCTATAATCCCAGCACTATGGGAGGCCGAGGCGGGTGGATCACGAAGTCAAGAGATCGAGACCATCCTGGTCAACATGATGAAACCCCGTCTCTACTAAAAATACAAAAATTAGCTGGGCATGGTGGCGCATGCCTGTAGTTCCAGCTACTCAGGAGGCTGAGGCAGGAGAATTGCTTGAACCCAGGAGACAGACATTGCGGTGAGCCGAGATCACGCCATTGCACTCCAGCCTGGGTAACAAGAGCGAAACTCTGTCTTAAAAAAAAGAAAGAAAAACCCAATGGTAGGCTATCTTTAAGAAACCATCTCACGCACAATGACACCCATAGGCCAAAATAAAGGGATGGAGAAAAATCTACCAAACAAACAGAAAACATAAAAAGGCAGGGGCTGCTATTCAAATGGGATTTTAAAGAGAGCACTGAGGCACTGCATAAAGAAACACGTGAGTGAGATGGAAGAGGACATGCTGTTTTGCAAAATCAATACGAGCTTTGAGTTGACAATGTTCTGGGATTTTAAGAAAAGGTTATGTATCAATCTTCTTCAGACAAACCTAAGAGCTCTGAATCTTCATTAAAACTGAAGCTGTTCTGTAAAAGCACTCAGTGAATACAGCAACTTTCACAGTGTGCTTTCCAGTTGAAAATTAATGGGCATGATAGAAAACCAATGGAAGAGATACAGGGCATTGTCCCCAGGTGGTTGTATAAATCCAAGACAACGAAGAATTTAAATGCATATTGAAGGCTCCAAGTCCAGAAAAGAAGTAGGACAAGCAGCAGATCTCCTTATTGGTGGTCTAATTGGGACACAGGTTGTAGACTACCATAAGTCACAATATGTCTCAAATATAACCTATAATGGCACATTGTTGTAGAGTTTCCAGTCCTCCATGATTGACATTGACAGCAAATCATTTCCACTAAGCCAGTCTTGTGGGAAGGCGTGCTACTGAAGGAACAGGACATCAAAGCTATCTCAAAGTAGAGAACTAAAAACAACAAAAGTCAAATATGAAAAGGGAAGAACATTTCAGGGACTATGATATCACCAGAGCCAGGTGAAAAGAAACATCAAAGGAGTCCATGACATCTAATCATCAATGCAGGAGGTTTTCAGGGAATCAGGTGGTAAGAAAAATTGCTAGTAGGCACTGGGGACCCCAGAAATGAGAAACACTAATCAAGAGAAACTATCTAGGCTGAAGGGTGCATAGCTGTCATGTGGTTATGTCTGCATTTCTCATTTGAGTCAAAGGAAAGGAAGTTTCTTTAATTAGGTGCATCCGGCAGGCGTCAAGTCAAATAAAATCATAAGCTTCAGTCACAGGTAGTTCTCAGTATCAATTTTAAAGCAGTGGATTGCTGGATCTGCAGAATGAAGCAAAGGCAGAAGAAGCAGGCTCCCTATCTACATGCAGTTCAATTCCCTTGGAAGTCAGAGTTGTGCTTCTCTGTGCTGGGAACTAAGAAACATCTATTGGTCAAGTGTGATCCATTGAACCACAATCAAGGCCATCTTTTATGCCAAGCTTTGAGGCATCCAGTTAGGGCTCCATCTCAGGAGCAGTGCTGAGACAGAGGAGTCTGGAAATGTGTTCTTGTGATTGGTTCAAATGTAAGTGGGAGCCCAGGTTCGCACCTAACTTGGTGTGTCACAGGTAGGCTTCTGAAGATTGGGATTAAACTATCACCTCCACTTCCTGTTGTTTAAACTCTCAATGCCTCCATTACTTTATCCTTAAATAAAAGAATAAGAATACTACAGCTGGGGGCAAGTAAGAGAAAATGTGTGTCACGTGTTTGGCACACAGTGTATTATAAATGCAGTAAGTTTTCATAGATAGAAGCTACTCTAGGCAAAGCCAGACTGGATGAAGTCATTCTCTGGGTCAACAGAGCTGAATCAATGTGGCTGACAGATCCCAATTTAATATGTTAATTTGAAGAGGCTATTAAGACAACTACCACTTGAAAAATCTGTTTAGAATACTTAATGGGTACAATGTACATTATTTGAGTGATGGCTACCCTAAAAGCCCCGATTTCACCACTATGCAATCTATGCATATAACAAAATGACACTTATACTTTGTAAGTTTATACAAATTTTTAAAAAGAGAAAAATATTTCAGTCAGTTATTTACCCCTGGTGAATCAAGGCCACTTTTGATCCCATTTGCTATTTACTCTAAGCTAACAGAGTCTCCAGCAGGTCCCAGTTGCCTGGGTTCAAGTCCCAGCTTCTCATCCTTAATGAAGGATGTATCATCATGGGCAGAGAAATAACAACAATCATGGGTCTCACTTCATAAGGACTCTGGGGATAAAAGAAGCCAATTCAGTCAAAGAGCTTTGCCCAGCACCTGGCACTTAAATAGTTATCACTAGAGTCACAGAAAGCCACCATCAAGAGAAGCAATCACTTAACCTGCAAAAAGTTGAATGTGCACGCATTATTCAAGAACGCCCACTATGGCCACAAAATTTCATCTCACCTCTAGTCTAACTCTAACCTTGAACCTCATATAAACAGAATCAGAAAAAAAAAATGTTTCCTCAGTGGTCTTTCCCAAGTAATGGAATATCTGATGTCTGTGCCACTGCTCCACCATTTTATAGATTTCAAGGTGGAAGACCATCTGTATCGTTTCATTTGAGTTTCACAAGCCAGGTATGTTTGTCTGCATTTTAAAGGAAAGGGAAGTAATGCTGATAGAGGCCAGTGGTACAGCTGTTTGGAGGCAAAGCTGGGACTTAAATTCAGCTCTTCTCAATGCTAAGCTCAGGCCCTTTCATCCAGCCAACGAAGAAAGGCAAGGCATGCAGGATTTCAATTCTAAAATCTAGATTCGCAGACATTCTCAACAGTGAAAAAAAAAAAACAGTGACTGGATCATAATAATTTTCAACCACAAAACAAAATAAGAGTCAATGGCTTTGTTACAAAACAGTTTTAGGGAAGGCCCCATCTGACCCTCCAGGGCCATAAGCTTGATGAGAATATTCTGATATCACCCTGGCAGGGCTGCAAAAAGAGCTGTCCTCAGAAATGCATGGGTCAGTGACGTTGTTACCAGCTGCCACTGCAACTTTCATTCCAGGCAAGGTGATGTAAAATGGTTTACGCCGTCCTCACACACTCTGCTAACTCCTATTTTTAGTAGGCAAATCTCACACCTTTTCAAGATTGGTACAGCGAAGAATGAGTTCTGAATGATTGGAATTTTGAGGGGAAGTCAGGAGTGGTGGGAGCCGAAATCCCTTATAATTAAAGGCCAGTTTATTAACGCTTTCATATATATGGATCAGCCAATTTAGGTGAGGTGAAAAGCAGCCTTGTGAATAGCTTTGTAACATCAGAAATCTCATAAAAATTCCATGCCTCACCAACAAGTGCCCTTGGCTCAACAGCAGTGCCCTTCCTCCCCTTGCATTAATTTATCAGGTCAGAAGCCTAAAGAAAGCAAATACCATGAATTCTACCTGAATGGCACCACAACGTACAATCAAATAAGATGAAGACAGAGAAGGGCTGTGGCCACAGTTTGGAAGCATGCTTAGAAAAGGTACCTCAGCATCTGGACGTCTGCCTGAGGCTGACTCAGCTCCTCACACCCTGGGCAGTGCCCTCTCATCCTCCTTCCTCTCCTGACTCCCAGGGTCTCGCCCTCACCCTGCAACCTACCAACCTCTCAACTCACTGCTGGCTCCTCTGCCCTTTCCTGTGGCCACTACTACTTCCAGCCTCAAAGCAAGAACTCTGAAACATTCTTCCAAATTGTTTTCCCTTTCTTTTTACACACTTACCCTCTCCTATCTTGATGGCTTCCATGACTTTCTCTAGCATCCATACAACGGGAACTCTATATACTGTTTTTCTGGTTTCAGCCTTGTTCCCACATTCCAGCCCCAAGAAGAACTATTTACTGGCACATCCATCCTGCTTAGCCTGCTGTACCCAAGCCCTACAGAGGATTCTTGTACACGTTTCCCTTCTCTGAATCACCCAGAGGGTTCCTTTGACTCCATTCACACCCTTGTTCCCTGCATCCAACTGACAGCTGAACCCTGATGATCCCAATCCTCACAGGAACGTTTAACCCATCTTTTGATTCCTACTGCACAAGTTCAAGCCTTTACTTGTACTAATACTTGCTAGAAGATCTCCATCTTTCATCTCTTCTTGACTGTAATATATGCCGAACACTGTGAGAATAATCTGCATAAAATATATATCAGTTCACATATACTCAATAATGCAAAATGTCTGCAAGTCTTCATAATCCAAACTCCTTAGCATCTGCATTCTCCCCACATCTGTCCCCACGAGCGTTTTCAGCCTTACTACCTATTACTGCATCGAATGCATCTTATCCTGCAGCAAACTGGAATCTACTCTTCTTTGAACCCCTCCTCCCAACCCAGGAATTCTATAGTGTCCTTTCCCCTACATATAAATCCAAACAATAATTCAGTGTCCAACTTATTGGAAATTCCAAACTATTGTTCAGAATTTTATATGAACTATTGTTCATATAAAAATTCAATCCATTGCCATCTTCAATACTTTGAGCATTTTAATTAATTAAGTTCTGTCAATGTCCTTCAACCAAAGACTACCAAGGATATACCTGCAGTTGAACAAGTTGCATTTATGACCCACTGCAGTAAGACAGAATACATGCGGTGGGAACTATGGAGTGTCTCAATCAGAAGGTGTTAGATGGGATTTATCATAGAATTTGAACTCTGGTTAGGTTATGTGGGGAGGGTTCAACTCTAGAGTGAATGCTGGATGCTGTCAACAAGCAGGAGCAATTCTTATCTAAAGAAGGGGCAGGCCAAAGCTGTATTGGTAAGGAGGCAGCTGTCACTCTACATATGTGACACTAAGAACCAACAGAAAGTGAATACTTGGGATTTTGCTGGTTGTAGGGTGACCTTGTTTTCGTATTAGAAAAAAATTACAAAGTGATCTTGTTTTGTCTGAGTCTGTCATGGCCTCTGAATGATCAGATCTAATATCCGTGTTCTGTGAGATTGTTGATGTCCTTAAGTCCAACAGAAGGCATCATGGCCCAGCTGTAAGCATCAGACCAGCTCCTAACAACCGCAAGATTTCCCTGTAAGTACCGAGCAAAGTCCTGACATCAGTGGCTGCTCTTCTTTTTCTCAGTTCTGTGTCATCATGATGTCAATGTACAGATTTAAACATTCTCTAAAGCAGAGCACAGATTATGAAGAGTAAAGCAAACTCCCCCTTGCTACAGATACAGCTGGGTAATCAGGATTCCATTTGGGGTCCCAATGGTGAGGGTAGACATCATATTTTGGAACACAAAAAAGGAAAAACATGAGGACAGGATTAGGATCTGGGAAAAGGAGGTAATATACTCTATATAATCTATAACTCTCAAGAATAGTGTGATATGCAGATCGGAAACACCCTAGAGCATGTTAAATACAGGACTGTCTTCATCCTGGTAAACTAGATAAAGTTTTCTGGTTAATAAAAGATGAAAGTTGTCCACTGTACTTATCCAAAAATGTAAAGGCACATGGGCCTTAGTGAGCTGAATGTCTTCAAATCTTTGTAGGTATATTGATTTCTTTATTGCTGTTCAATTGCTGTTGAAATCCTAACCATTAAGTCTCATCTTTGATCCTGTTTCCAGCAAATATTGTCAGACTACTGATATTTTCAGAAGGAAGCAATGTCAACTATGTCTTTCAGGCCATACAGAGCAGAAATGCGGCTCACACGTAAGGCATATGTAGAAAATACAAAAAAAAAAATTTATGTAAAACCCTTACACATATAATTTTCTTTAAAAAAATTTCACTTGGAAGAAGTCTACATTTCCATTGGTTTACAGCCTATTACATATCTAGATGATCTAACTGGGTTATCAGCCCTTTGGTGAAAAAGAATGGGCACAGGAACTTTGTTGGCAACTGTGCCATGTCTAGTCTAGGATTTCAACTGCAGTTGAAATGATGAGTATCTTAGATCTTACTCATTTGAAAAATTTATAAAGATATTTCCATGTAAAAATCTGCAATGCCTTGTCCCTTAAATAGTAATATTTAAGGCATATTCTATAATGGCAGGGTTAATTCAATTTGACAAAGAAGTCTGAGTAATAACTCAAGTGCAAGCTATCTTCCTTCATGCCAGGGACTCCTTCCAATACCAGTCATGTACAGCAGTTATCTGCAGAGGCCACCACTGTATTGAGAACACACACAATACATGGCTCCCACCTGCAGGGAAAATGGCACCCCCCTCCCCACCATGCGAGTTCCACCTTACCCTGTTTGCAGCAGCTCCAAGTTCTCACTTTCTTCAGCAGATTTCAATTTGCAATTTTTAAGAGAATGGGTAGCCTATCACTTAACACTGTCACTGGAAGATAATATTTCAGTAATTACTCAGTGCTGACATTTTATTATTTAATCTTAAAATCCCATCAGAAACCCCTAGCCTGATAAGCTACAAACGAAGTTTGAAAATAAAGCAACCAGCAAATCTGATTTGCAGTAATCAAAATGGCATTTTGTCAGATGGGAGCTAATTTTCAACCTGACATGATTTCAATCTGCGGCCATTTTATGAAATGAGATCCGTTTGCTCTCTGTAAAGATGATCAGCCTTACTGCTCCATAGCTAGATGCCCAGTTTCACCTATTCTCATGAGGTTCTTCCATTATGCAAACTGGTGGTGAAGTAATTACATGCTCCAAAAGATGAAGATGAGAAATTTCACATTCACAGACTTGTCATGTTCACCTCTTAAAATGTAAGTTCTTGCCAGGTGTTAAGATGTCTGTTTTATTTTACAATCACCTAACAATCTGAAGACACATACCCTCTGAAGGCAGTTTCATCTCCCACGTTCAACGAGAGAGCCCTGTCAGGACTCCCAGGCTCTACCTTGAGACTGCTGAACAAATGAAGGGATCATGTTCATTCAGCGAACAGAATGCACACATCTTTGGACTTTTCAAGGCTACTCAGGGGCTACTGCTGGACCACTGATGGATTATTAAGTCAAACGCTCCAAGTAGGCATGAATGACGTTTTAGTAGAGGACAGAAGGAAGGAAAGTGGAACGATTTCACCCCTGCATAGCTTGAGAATGCTGCCGGAGACCAGGCAAGGTAGCGCACACCTGTAATCCCAGCACTTTGGGAGGCCGAGGCGGGTGGATCACAAGGTCAGGAGTTCAAGACCAGCCTGGCCAAGATGGTGAAGCCCCGTCTCTACTAAAAATACAAAAATTAGTCAGGCATGGTGGTGGGCGCCTATAATCCCAGCTACTGAGGAGGCTGAGGCAGAGAATTCCTTGAACCCGGGAGGCGGAGGTTGCAGTGAGCCGAGATCATGCCACTGCACTCCAGCCTGGGCGACAGAGCAAGACTCCGTCTCAAAAAAAAAAAAAAAAAGAAAGAAAGAAAGAAAAGGAAAAAAAAGAATGCTGCTGGAATCTCCATAGAGAGAAAGAAAGAAGAGCTTTTACTAGTCCATGCCAGGAAATGGGCTGCCTTCCTCTCATTTCATGCTCTTACATGTAACTCTCCTCTCTTTTCTAATAAAGGGGAAAACTGAGTCCCAGAGATGCTGTAAATTTCCTATGGTCTTAGTAAGAAAGGATGTTAGAGAGGTTCTTTCTACCATTCTTGGCTACCTCTTCCAGTGTGGAAAGAGAAATACCAGGCAGTATATTTTCTATTTAGTTGCGTCACACATAAAAACACTATTTATCTCTAACTGCCTTCAATTTTAAGTTTTAAAAAATCAACTAACTGTAAGAAGTAGTTTGGGCCAGGCAAGGTGGCTCAGGCCTGTAATCCCAGCACCTTGGGAGGCCAAGATGAGCGGATCACCTGAGGTCAGGAGTTCGAGACCAGCGTGGCCAACATGGTGAAACCCCGTCTTTACTAAAAATACAAAAATTAACCAGGCATGGTGGTGGATGCTTATAATCCCAGCTACTTGGGAGGCTGAGGCAGGAGCATCGCTTGAACCCGGGAGGCGGAGATTGCAGCCTGGGCAACAAGAGCAAAAACTCCATCAAAAAAAATGTTTTAAAGAAAACATTTGATGTGGTTAAGAAAATAAGTCAGAGTAGAAAGGGAGGAGAAAATGAAGTTGTCTTCTGGTCTTGCAATATATGATTCTTCTTTGTGGGCCTTCACTGAGAGAAACGGAATTCTCAGGAGACAGGTAATAAAGTATTAAGGAAGTTTTTGTTCAGAACGCTGCTGAGGGGAATTTTCACACGTGTTATGACATCCAGAGCGGAGTTGGGAACAGTGTGCTCATGAGTCAGTGCATGAGTAAGCCTCTGTTCTTCCAGCACAATTGCAGCTTGTTTAGTTTGCAAACACAAGTTGTCTCAGTGATCCACATTCCCAATAGGTAAGGGCCAGCACCATGCTGCCTCCTCTTACTGCGTGCCCAGCTCACAGCACGTGAGCCCCAATCCACATGGAAGAAAACTGGACCCTCTGAGGGGCAGCTATTCCCATCTCCACCTTGGCTCTGAGGGAGAGCATGGAGGTCAACCAAGCAAAATATCCTCAGGTCAAACATAGTGGAGAAACTGCTTCACTTCAAGTATCTCACTTTATGAGATCAAAAAATGTTACTGTGATAGTTGATTTCAGGTGTCAACTTGGCTTAGGCCATGGTTCTTAGATATTTGCTCAAACACTAATCTAGATGTTGCTATGAAGGTATGTTTTAGATGAGATTAACATTTAAATCGGCAGACTGAATAAAGCAGATGACCCTCCAGAATGTGGGTGGGCCACATTTAATCAGTTGAAGGTCTTAAGGACAAAGACTGAGGTTTTCCAAAGAAGAAAGAATTCAGCTCAAAACACAACACAGAAACCCTGCCTGAGTTTCCAGCCTGCCAGCTTCTCTACAGATTTTGGACTTGCAAGTCCACACAATTGCATGAGCCAGTTACTTAAAATAAATCTCTCTCTCTCTCCCTCTCTCTCTCGTTTCTCAGGAGAATCCTAACTACTAACACTGTTACCAAGAAGATTAAACAGCCCTATTCCCTCTGAATGTCAGAGCAGAGAGGAAAGAGGCACTTGGCAAAGTATCAATTACTTAGAAAATCAGAGAATTAAGAGTTTATGTGGGGGGAAAAGGGCTTTTCAACGCCATTCAAATGCCAAGTTGCATTTCTCACTCACTTTTTAAGTTGATTCGTGAGTATGACACATGCCCTTTGGCAGTTCTGGGCCAGACACTGGAGCAGCGGAACCAGGGACAACTGCATTGGAATCTAGGCTCAGCCCCCATCCTGGGTGTCTGGCGGCAGGCACATGACTGAACCCCTAGAGGTATTTCAAACCTAGGTGTAAACGTGACACTAAAATGACCAGAGATGTGAATCACCCAGCTCAGAATCTAGAAAGATGAGTGCTCACTAAATGGTGGCTTAGGGTGATTGCTGCTGATACAAAAGCTATTAATAAAACACATTTCCTCCCAGTCCTAAGGAGGAGAGAGACACATACAAGGATAATTAATGTCCTGTTTCTAAGACCCAAAAGTGATATTGTGGGTGACTGCCGGCACTAAGAGGAAAGGAAAATGAGTCAGCCCCCAAAGTAGTTTGTTTAGTGAGGTGGGGTAATGGGGAGCAGGCATTCTAGCTAGAGGCCATTGCACCAGCAAAGCCAGGGTCAAGCAAAACCAGATACTGGCCAGCCACACTGACTGGCCAGGGAGATGTATGGGGACCCATTGTGCTGAGAAGCTTTCTAAAGAGCCAGCTCGCGCAAGATGGAGACATGCACAGAATAGAAATAAGAAGAAAGGGCTGCCCTGCGTATTCCTTTCTGACTACACTAGTGGGTTGCGCACACACAAATTTTTGCCTAGCAATCACTCACTTCTGGGTGTCAAAACTTCCATATAAACATCTGTAGTGCAAACGCAGAAGGCATTTGGAAATTAAATGGTGAAATTTTTCAATTCTTACACAGGGAGCCAGTGGTGTAACATACTGTGCATCAAGTAACAATTGTAATAGATGACACAATTCTCAATGTATTGCCCTGTGCTTTTCATGCACATTAAAATGGAAAAAAAAAACATTCTGTTAAATTAAGCACACAAAAGTAAAAGATATGCAATACAGTAAAACTCTGCAATGACTTACAGTAAGTTGTTACAAATGCTTAGCCTGTGATGAGATTAAGCATGTTTTCAATTTTCTTTATTTTGCTTGTTTTTTTCTACAATGAATGTGAGTTACTCACGAAAAGAGGAAAGTGTATGTTTTTTAACCCTGCCAAGCATAAATCTAAAAAAGAAAATGTGTCATAAATGAGTGAATTCACTTTTATTTACAAGTATACCACATTCTGTGGGCTGACATTTGCTCAAATGCAAAAGAAAACATAACGATCTTTTGAGATTGGCTTGAGATTGAGAAAAGGAAGACTTACTGTCTAAGGGCGGTACCCACCTGGATCACAGAGGCATTTGTAGCTGGTGCCCACGCTGCGGCATGTGCCGTGAGCGCAGGGGCTGAGGGCACAGAAGTCAATCAGCTGGGCACAGGTTGGCCCTGTGAAGCCCGGGCTGCAGCTGCAGGTAAAGTGTACCCCATCCACATAGCATGTGCCATTGTTCTGGCATGGAGATGAGGCACACGGGTCCACCTTTTCTTCACAAGCAGATCCAAAGTATCCTGTGAGAAAACACACAGGAGCTTAAAAAATTTAAAATTCATTTGCACATACTAATAAACTGAGTCTGCTCCACTGTGTATTCATAATCAATTATTTCATTCATAGTTTCCACATATGTCATAACCCACCAAGATAGGTAAGTTGTTTTTCTCAGCTTTAGTAATGCAGGGTTAAAAATATTAAGCCCTACAATTCCATTTTTATGGAAATACGAGATATATGACTGTTTAGGAGTACGTACATATGTGTACATGAATATATTTATGTGCACACACATGTGTGTACTCTAGAAAGATATCAAAAATAAATTAATGGTAATTTTCTAAAGGAAGATGGGATTTGGATCAGCAAAGGGCTTTCCTCTCTTATTTTGTACATAAAAGAGGAACACATTTAATGGGGAATGCATTTCTTATTTTGTTTTCATAGATATGACATGATCCAGAACTTTAAAAATTAAAACGATATCAAATAGTAAACAATGAAAAAAGTCTCTTTTTCATCACTGTCCCTTTGTCTCCCATTCCCTTCTCTACAAACAGCCACTGTTAACAGTTTCTTGAATATATGCTTTTTAAAAAGTTGGTTGTTGTAACAGAGAAACAAAAGTGGCCTACCCTTACAACAGAATGCTGCTCAGCAATACAAAGGAAATACGTACTGACACATGGTATGACATGAAGGAACGTCAAGAGCATTATGCCAAGTGAAAGAAGCTAGGCACAAAAGACTACATGTATTATAATCCTATTTGTAAGAAATGTGCAGGAAAAGCAGATCTGTAGATACAGAAAGTAGAGAAATGGTTGCCTATGGCTGAGCCAGAAAGAGGGATTCACTGCAAATAGGCTTGAGGAATACACTGGGGCGGATGGAAATGTTTTAAACTTGGATTGTGGTGATGGCTGCACAATTCTATAAATTCACTAAAATGCTTTGAACTGTATATTTCAAATGAATGAATTTTACAATGTATAAATTGTATACTTAAATGAATTCTATGTTATATAAAATTATGTAAGGCTGTTAATTTTTTCTTTTAAATATGGATACTATGTAGGTGATTTTTGTTTTGTTTCCTGTGTATATGATTCAGTATTTCTTGTTAAAAAATTATACATATGAAAATGTATGGGTTTCTACATCTTTGCATACATGTAGGTATACGTATTTAGTAATGCTTTGCATGAAAACTATACTTCTTTCAATACTTTAAGAGCAGTTTGAAAATTAAAGACTATTCAAATTTTAGAAATAAAAGTTAAATAATTTTACTCACATATAGTTTGTATTCTAATAGTCTATTATACTTTTCTTGTTTACATTTAAGTTTATATTTACTCATCCTCTTATAGAACTCCTAGCAATACTGACAATTTTTGTTATCATTGCTAAGGACATAGTTAATATGTAAACAAACAAAAATAACTCCCAGATTTAATTATGTGAAGCACCACTCATAAATTGGCATAATCAACTTGGTATTTCCCTGTGCAGTATAGAAATATAAAATTATCCTCCAAAAAAATCCAATGCTATTCAATATTTTATAAAATTCCTGGTAGCTTTTAAATCTTAGAAATCATACTAAAAATGTACCATACAGTCAGTTTTAATAACACTTGAATTCTCCGAAAAGTTTCTTGGCAGCCTCAAGTGGAATATAATTCTATCCATCATGAGATATGTTCCATTTTACTTTGATTGAAAATAAGATGCTTAAACACTTTTCAACATATGACAGTACTATATGTTACCATCACTATTTAACATGTTTTCAAAAATAGGATTTCATATCTCAAATCTTCTAATTTTAGAAAATACAATCATTTTTCCTCTGTCTAGAAAATGCAGCATAGCTGCTCAAACTATTTAAAGGCCCATTTAATTTGCTCGAGTGTGACACTAAAAGTCATTCACTATTTTTTTTCTTAATGTAAAGGAATAATTTTGAGCAATGAATTGACCAAGCCAACCCACAGCTTGCATTTAGTTAGATAGTGGCCCAAGATTGCATCTTATAACTTGAGGGAAAAAAAAAAATGGCAGGGGTGGGCGGTGGCTGGTGGGGAGCAGTCCGGATTCTAGGTTAACCTTGTGGATGCACTGATTTCTTTACAAGAAATTCAGGCTCATGAGAAATTCCATACCCAAGGCTGGATACCAGTTTACCCAAAACAGCAGCGCAGGGTCAATCAGAAAATTCTAAATGTTAATGCTCAAAAACAGAAATCAAATTTAAGAGGACATTTTGATTCTTTTCGTTCCTCCAGCAGAACTGAACTAATGACAACAGAAGATGATGCTTGAGAACTCTGTCAACTCTTTTAGTTGAGAACACGGAAAAGAGGAATGATCACAGGAACTGTGTCCTTGAAAACCCTGTGAGATTAGGTGGGTGAGAACTTGATAGAAAGAATATCTAGGGAGGGTCAAAGATAAGGAAAATGAGGAACAAGAAGCTCATACCAAAGTTAGGAGCATAAAAAGGAAAATTACTTAGAACTGCTAGATCCCAGTAGAAGGGTTAATATTAAATATAGTTCTCAGGGGAGGTTGACATTTAAGCACTGGATTAGCAATGTCATGGGTTAAATTGCATCCGTCCAAAATTCATATATTTTTTTAATCAGCTTTCTCAGGTTGAGTAAAATTCATGTTTGGAAGCCCTAATTCTCAATACCTCAGAATATTGCTCTTTAGAGATAGTGCCTTTAAAGAGATGAGTCATTTAAATTGAGGTTGTTAGAGTGGGCTCTAATGCAGTCTGACCATTGTCTTTATAAGCAGAGATCAGGACACAGAAAACGACACCAGGGATGCCTGTGCACAAAGAGAAAGATCATGCAGGGAGGAAGCAAGACTCTGCAGGCCAGGGAGAGAGGCCTCAGAAAAAAATCAACCCTGCCAGAACCTTGATCCTGAACTTCCAGCCTCCAGAACTAGAAGCAGATGAACTGCTTATCAGCCTCCAGAGCTAGAAAGAGATGTCTGTTGTTTAAGCTGTAGTCCTTTGTCACAGCAGCCTGAGAAGACTCATACAAACAGGGAGCATAAGAAGACAGGGAAGCAATGATTAGGATTTTGTGTTTGATTCCGTGTTCACCACCCCAGCAATCTGAGTGACCATCACAAAGCCCTCTCTCTCCCATCATTCACTGCCTCTACCTGGAAAACAGGGCTGAAACTATTTTCTTTCCAAGAAAGAAAATATATATATTTTATTTCTTGGATTCTGGGTTCTGAAAATATATATATATATATATATATATATATATCAAATAGACTAGAACAAAACCCACACCAAGGCTCGAAGAATGGATGAATAAATGAATGCAATAGAAATGCCAGTAATAACAGCAACAGGCTGGGCACAGTGGCTCACGTCTGTAGTCCCAGCACTTTGGGAGGCCCATACAGGTGGATCATGAGGTCAAGGGTTCAAGACCAGCCTGGCCAACATGGTAAAACCCCATCTCTACTAAAAATACAAAAATTAGCCAGCATGGTGGCACATGTCTGAAATCCCAGCTACTGAGGAAGCTGAGGCAGGAAAATTGCTTGAACCCAGGAGGTGGAGGTTGCAGTGAGCCAAGATACGCCACTGCACTCTAGTCTGGGTGACAGAGCAAGACTCCGTCTCAAAAAATTAAAAAATAGCAGCAGATAACATCTACTGGAGGCTGATTTGCATCCCTTGGTTCTAAGCCTTTATGTGAATTATTTCATTCAACTCTACTATTATAGCAGGATGTGAGAACTATAATAGCCCTATCTTACAAATGTGAAAACAGTGACACGAGAATGTAAAGTAGCCTTTTCACATCTGAATAGCTAGTAGATGGCAGAGCTGGGACACCAAGGCCAAATGCTTACAAGTCTCCTACACTGCACAGAAGAGAAGTGAATGACAAACCAATTAAGATGTTATGATGTGTAAGCAAAACCAGGACTTAGTTTCTATCCTGTTTGTGTCTTGGTGAAAGACGAAAAGACTTGCTGATCAAGTCAAAATAAAGGAAAAAGTGAATTTTAGAAAGGGCATCACTCTAGCTTTATGTCAATATACTCAGTTATAAATAGCAATATAAGCCACGTGGAATAGTCCAAGTAGAAAGAAAAATGGGTAACAAGGACACATAAAGGGTCATGACTTTGGAGAGAGTCAATATTTCAATAAGGCCAAGAGAAGTGTGGAAAATGAACAATAATGAGAGCACTGGTCAGTCCAGGTCACGACTGGTCTTATATGTTACACTTGGGAGTTTACATTTCATTCTGAGGCCACTGGATATCATCTATTTTCATTATTTATATCCCTAATTATAGGCAATGTGGAGAGTGAATCAGAGGGAGGTTGAGACTGGAAGCATGAAACCAGGTGTTTACTTGAGTAATTGAGGTTGTGAGGGCCAATTTGTAGCCATAAAGATAAAGAATGTGAAATATATTAGAGCATGATTTTGTAAGTAAAATTATCAGTTCAGGGATCACTTGGACTGTAGAAGAATGGAAGAGAGGATAGAGCCCAGAGACACAATGTAACATGAATCACAAATGCAAATGCCAGCAGGGGTCAGGTAGACAATGTTGATACGGAGACTGGACCAGGGGTAATACAATAGGGACTGGCAGGGCCTGCCGCAAACTAAAGAAAGAAGCCCCTTCCAAACAGGATGGCCACCATAACCTGCAGCCAATTCAAAACATGAGGCCAGGTACCAGATCTTCTGAATGTTCAAGAAAAGTCTGAAATCCAAATTATTGTTTGAGCCTTGTCTTTTTTATTTTATTATTATTTTATTTATTTATTTATTTATTTATTTTTGAGATGGGGTCTTGCTCTGTAGCCCAGGCTGAAGTGTAGTGGCGCGATCTCAACTCAGTGCAACTTCCACCTCCCGGGTTCAAGCCATTCTCTTGCCTCAGCCTCCCAGGTAACTGGGACTAAAGGTACTTGCCACCACACCCAGCTAATTCTTGTATTTTTAGTTGAGATGGGGTTTCACCACGTTGGCCATGCTGGTCTCGCACTCCTGACCTCAGGTGACCCGCCCGCCTCAGCCTGACAAAGTGCTGGGATTACAGGCGTGAGCTACCACACCCAGCCGAGCCTTGTCTATTTTAAAGTGTTGATAAATCATTTATCCAACAAATAAAACATATGTATGGGCCCTGTATATGTGGCTTTTCTGTGTGAGTTAATGCTAAGGAGCTTTGGACCAAAGGAAATTGGGTTTAAATGCCATCTCAGCCCACTAAACTGTGGGACTTCGGGCTAGTACTTAATCACCCTGACTTTCTGCTTTTGTATCGTGAAATAAAGATATTAATGCCTACAATTTATGTTTCTTATGAAACTTAACTGTAAAAATCTATGCAAAGCACTTGGCACAGTGACTCTCCAGTAATGTGTTCAATAAGAAGCAGCAATAATTATAATTTCCAGGTTTTCAGATTGAGGGACAATGTGGACAGTGTTATTATCAAATGCAATGGAAAATACAGGAAAAGGCTTCTAGGGAGGGTTATGAGTTCAGCTTTGTGCAAAGTGAGTTGAGATGCTTTTGCCGTTGTTCAATAGTCGTTAAATGTGGGGATCGCTCCCGTTCACGGTGCTTAGCTGTACCGCGGCCATTCTGAGCTCGAGCCCATACACGTTTCACCTTTTCCTGGAGGCTGTTGAGCTGAGGGAAAGGGGGGAGTGTTGATGCATGATTTCTGCAGAATACTGCTTGTTATTGAAATTTGGAGCAGAACGCTGAGCTCCAGCATAGCGGTTTCATGAG
>CAUYLG010058561.1:0-64030 GCA_963573385.1 Cacajao melanocephalus
CCAACTTTTAATCAAACCATTTGGTGGGCAATTGGGGGGGTTTACCCTTTGGTTGGGTTTTAATCATTTCCCTTAACAAATTTTTTAAAACCGTTTATTAAAAAAAAAAAAAAAAAAAAAAAAAAAAGGAAACTGAGGGTAAAAAAAAGGGAAGGACTTGGTGGCTCTATAGCAATGCAGGTTCTATGTTCAGCATAAGACCTGCAGAGGTGGGAGACCTGCTTAATGCTTAAGTGCTCACTGCTGCTTACAGGCTGGGGCAATTATAGCCCAGGGCGGGAGGGGTCTGGGGGCATGCTGCCTGGAAAAATGTTAACATGTTCCCATGATGAGACGGTTTGACCCATGTTCCAGACGAATGTGATGTTCTCTGTACTTTTTTACAGCAGAATGTAAGAAAGTCGGGCAGGCTGTTTCTCATGGTCCAAACCCCCATGGAACATTTTACTTTGATCAAGATCTGTGAAATGGGGTTGGGGGGATGGTGGTGTCGGGGGTGGTTTACAAAATGGTGCAGTTGGACTAACAGTCCTTAGTGCAGGGGCAGCTGCCTTTCCAGCCACCTTATGTCTGCCTAGAGGGCGTGTGGACCCTTGGGGCTGTGTCTTTGCTAACTGGCTAATGCCATGACTAGAAGCCTGAGAGAGCCAGCCTGGCCAATGCCATGCCAGCAGGCTGGCAGGGTTGCAGCAGCCGTTACGGAAGGGCCAGATAGGGTGTGTGCATGAACCATACTGTGAACGCATGCATGAGTGTCCTGCAGACAGACATCTGTTCTGTTAGGACAATGACACAAATACTTCAAATGTCATCTCACAAGGGGCCCTATCATCCCTTACCCTCGTCCCCCAGGGCAGTTAGGAAGGGGAGGTAACCCATTTCCAAAGTGGGTACCGTGGACTATGAGAGATGTAAACTTTTTAAACATCTTTTTTTATTTCAAGAATTTTTTTTTTTTTAATTCAACCAGGAATGATTGCTAGAAATATACATAGGCAGGTTGCTAGCGGCCTGGGTGCATTTTTCAAATGTTTTGTCAACAAAGCTGCAGGGTCATGCTACTTCTGTGTATAGATGGGAGCCCAAACCAGGATCTTTGGAGAACCTCCAGAGAAGCCCCTCTTAGCTCTGCCCCTCCGCAAGATGAGTGGGCAGCCTTGCCCTGCAAGCTTGGCCTAAATGAACACTCCAAGCTCCCAGGAGACAGGGTGGTTCTGTGTGCATTCCTCCAGGCCAGCTTCCTCTGGATTTGTTCTTAGGCTTTTGCAGGCGAGGGCCACTGCAAAGAAAGGTGATCCAGGGAGAAGACATGGTGGCAGGGCTCTGGCTGGCCCCATAGATGAGCCTAAAAGATGAGATTAGAGTAGCTCAGTTGCATCCACGACCTCAGTGGAGATCAAGAACACCGCCCTATTTGTGGGCAAGAATGCCTGTCTCCATTTGGGATCAGTGGGTTGGCAGCAATGCCCTATGGAAGCAGCAGAAGCAGTGGAAGCAAACAACTGCGACTGGTTAACTCTCACCAAGAGAATGGAGAGGTTTGATCTTTCCCCAGGAGAAACAGGACTGAGCCACCTCTAGCGATTCTTGGGACAACTCAAGGGGACGAGGGTGTTCCCAGAAGAGACACTGGGCCTGCTACTAATCTGGAAAGAAGGCCAAGAGTCGATTTAAATGAAATAGAAAATGCATTATCACCCTGACCTCAAAAAGCAGGTCCTCCGCTCACACAGAGGTAGGAAACAGGCGATCAGATTCCCTGCATTCCTGAGGCTGTCCTTTGGAGGACAGGTCACAGCCAAGTTACAAAACTCAGCCTGCAGCAAACCCTGACGGTGAATCCAGAGACGTTTTAGGTGGACAGTGTCACTGGCTTCAAATATCCAGACAGCTACCAGAAGGAGGCCCGAAGAAAGACATTCCAGGAGGCGTCAGTATTTCTGATCAGTATAGAGAACAGCTTCCTTGCCACTGCATGCATTCCGTGGTTCAAGCAGATCCCAGGCCGGGCGAGGCTGGTCCATGAATTGGCTGGGCCACAGCTCCCTGCTACTGCCTCCCTGGCTCCAGTCCAGTTCCTTGCTGGGTTTTCAGGTTGGAGCTCCACCTACACACGGAACTAATCTGGGGAGGTCACGAAGGGCCTCTGGGCTCCTTCCCCACATGTTCCTTGTTGGCTCTTTCGAGGTAGGTAGCCCCTCATCCTGGATGTGAGGTCCTTCCCCTACTCTCTTTGCCCTGCAGTCTTGCTGCCCCCAGCCTCACCCCACCCCAGGGCAGGATTACTTCCTGGGAAGGGAATCCAGGAGAAGGCAGAGTTCAAGTTCTTTCCCTTCATTGGCTCCTGGGAATGTATGATTGGGTCCATGAAGACAGCTTCTGCTGGGAGGACCTAGAATAGCCAATCACTGCCTTCTTCTTAACCATCACAACCAAAAGCTCTTTTTAATAAGGTCCTAATTAATTTTCATTTCTTAATGAAGCTACTTGAAAGCAGGAGAAATATCAGCAAAAAGGACTGGTGTGTTTCTATCCTGGGACCGCCTTTTTGAGAGCCTCAGAATGACAACTGGTGGCCTGACTTCCTTAAGAAACTACTGGTATGAAATCAGAGGGGATTCTGACCTCACTTTGGGTGAGTGTACTGAGTAAACTGATATTTCTTTCTTGTATAAAGAGTGAAGTTATGGCTCTGAGCACAGAAATCTCTTCTAGGTGCCAGAAATGTCTTTTTCAAAGGGGTTGGCATTAAAAGTGTTCTGACTGTGTCTCTGTGACCTGGCCAGAGTCACCCCGGTTCTCTGGGTCTCAGTGTTCCCTTCTGTAAAGTCAAGGCTTGGAGCCCTTCCCTTGGGATCGGGGAAGGGAACACATGGAGACCCCCTAGGAGGGCAGTCTGCTTCTAAGGGAGCAAAACTTCTTCCGGTTGTCTCCTGGGTTGGGGCGGCTTGCCCTGTGATGGGGCAGCTGGCCCTCAATGAGATGATGGTGACACCTCTTGGCCAGGACTGGGATGGGTTGAGTTTGGCTCCCAGGGAAAGTTGTTCAGAGGCTGAGCTGGGTCTCAGAGTGCGGCCTGACCACAAAGAGTAGGGTGTGTCTGCAGCTGCTGCACCCCAACTGGGGCTGGGCCTTCCTCCTGGGCCCTGTACTGGGCTGGGGAGCATGGCAGCAGCACCTGCAGCTTCCCTGCCTCTCCCCAGCACCTCCTGGCACAAGGGCTGGGACCCTGGCTCTACTACCTAGGTCCATTGGACCGAAGGAGGGTCTAGTTTTGACTCCTGGCCTTTTTTTTTTTTTTTAAGATGTAGAAAACATTTTTAAATAAAAAAACCTTTCTCTGCCCTGGTTATACTGACCAGCAAAAAATTCTTCCTGCCCCATGATATGCTTTGAGTCAAACATCTCTGAACTCACAGCAGTATGACCTGAGCTTTGACTTTTCTCATTGCCATTTGAATTTAAATCACAGAGATAGTATATGCTCATTGTGTTCAAACAACACAGAAGAATATAGAGAATCTGGAAGGAAGTTCTGCTGTCACCTCCACCCCTCTCCTCCCCACTCTCCTCCCTTCGGTTTCTGGCCTGCTTATCAGGAGACATTGCTTTGAGAGGCCACAGTGTGCAGTCTGGGTTGGAGGGCTGAGCCAATGACAGGAGGAGCGTCACCTCAGAGACTCAGCAGCAGGCAAAGCAGGATAACTGCGGAAGAGACGGGTTTGTGGTGACCTCCCTGGCTAGGGCAGCAGGCACCAGCCAGGACTGGGCCTCTGCCGTCCACACATTGACAGCAATGCCCGGCTGCCCTTCAGCTCCCGCGGGCTCTCTTTCTGGTCTCAAAGGGAAGAAGGCGTCCTCAGCTCAGTTATGGCAAAGCCCATGACTACACATGTGGAAACCTCAGTGGATCAGGCTCGGGAGGGAAGCTGCATGACCCCGTGGCTGGTGGCATTCAGCAGGGGTCACTTTAGCAGGAAAGAGCAGGGGGAAACATAAGCTGAAGGGCAGGGATGTGTGAGCCATCAGGTAGGTGGCCGCTGTCAGCGAGTCCATTCCAGGGTCTCCTAGGGGGCTGCCAGCGCTTTGGGCTGTGCGGGGATAACTCAGAGGTGCCCCATCTCAGGTCTCTCTTGTCCCCTCCCCACCCCTGCCTGAGTTGAATATGGACTTGCAGAGCTGTGGTGTATGGGATATACTGCATCTGGAGCAGGTGTCACTCCCTTGCCTCTGGACCGACCCAGCTGGGCTGCCCTGGTCTGCAGCATCCATTTAACTTCTTGAGGGAGCACTGACAGTGTGCCAAGCTCTCTTCTGAGTGCTCGGAATACAGGTTATTGAATCAGACACGGGCCTTGCCCCCTCGAGATGCTGACAGCCATCTAGTGGTGCTGATGCTAGCGGGGTGGGCTATCACCTTCACTCACACAGCGGAGGGCAGCACAGCCTCTGCAGGGAGTGTGGGGTGTGCACTTTGTTTAGTGATGGGCTCCTAGCAAAACAGTTCTTTATGCCGTTGTCCCCCACTCCCCCAACCTTTCACCATGCCCTCCCTATCCCTGGGCTTTTCGGCTTCCTGGTGATTCAGGAGATCCTTCTTGGTTGATTTTGAGCACAGGTAGCTTTTCCCTTCTGAATGGCCCTCCGAAAGGTAATCCCAACGGACCCCCTCCCCAGTGCCTTACAAGAGCCAGGGCTCTAATACACAACCAAATGCCAATTACCCATTGGCAGAACATCTGTCTTGGGAATTAGTTTTTGCTGTTGTGTTGTTTCAACTGACTTCCTCAGATCCTTTCTTTCCAGCGTGGTTGGGAATTATCAGAGAAGCGGGACTCATTTTACAAGTGCCAATACTGATGACAAGAGAGAGAGAAGCAGAATAGTGAAGTGGAAAGAGTCGGAGCCAGGAGCCCAAGGACTTGTCCCCTAGTCTTGATTCTGACGTGAGCTGGCTCTCAGGCTTTTGTCGTGGGCATCATTCCCATCGCCTGTGCGCCTGAGGTTGTAAACCAGCCTGTATTATTTGTGGGAGCACGGGGTGTATTTTAAGTATAAGCAATGCACGGAAGCTCTAAGGAAATTAGTGGCTGCTCGCAAGAAGGCAAGAAATAGGATACAGGAAGGGACAGCAGTTCTTTGGGTCTAATTCTGCTGCATGAGAGGAGCAGTTTGTATCACGGAGTGGGGTAACTTGTAGCTGGAAGGAGCGAGGAGAAAATGTAGGCTGAGGGGTAGATTGTTTAAACGGCTGAATTCTTGGACTGTGCGCTCAGCTTTAGCAAGGCTTTATCTGTGGGACTCCTGTGAGGCTTGGCTTGTGGATAGGTCCTGCAGACATTTGTGATTTGTTTATACAAGGTCACCCAGAGATACCTTAGGTTTAGAGGCAATATTTTGAATTCCCAAAATATAAGGGTAGTATATATTTAAATTTAAACTTCAAAACCTCTGTGAGTCCTAGACATTGATTAATCCTCCCACCTCAGCCTCTCAAGTAGCTGAAACTACACAAGTAGTGTGTGACACCATGCCTGGCTAATTTTTTAAAAATTTTTTTGTAAAGATAGGGTTTTGCTATGTTGCCCAGGTTGGTCTTGAGCTCCTAGCCCCAAGCAGGCCTCCTGTCTCAGTCTCCCAAGGTGCTGCATTGCTCCTAGAGGGTCCCAGATTTATGTATCTGTGTGAGGGGTTTCTTAGTTCCAACAACCCATAGGCAAGGCCAAAAGTTTCTGTCACTTTTTCCTGTGTGGGCATGCAAAGCCACGTTTCTTAAAGCAGCCCCATCCTACCATACCCCTCTACCTTCCAGGTGGCTCCAGCAGCCACTTAGGCGTCATTCTCCAGAGTTCTGTGCCCTTGGCATTCTGACTCCTGGGGGTTTCCATTACCCTCCTGTGAGCTCAGCAGTGCATTAAAATTATGTTTTATAAGTTGTACCCAACATTTCCCAGGTATATTGTTCCAGAAATTCAGGTTATCTTGTCTACCCTGGTGCCTGAAGAGAAGCCTCATGAACATCAGCAGCATCTGATATTTTACAAAGGAATCTGAGCCAGGAGAGTAAAATAGTAGGATTTGCGAGAGCTACACACACAGCATGTGGATACTCGAGTCTCCAGATTGCTCAGTTTGTGGAAATAGTTTCTAATAAACTGAAGGGTCCCTCTTTGTATCTATGGTCCTTTTTTTGTTTCTCGTTGAGAATAGCTTCAAATGTCTGAGCAAGTTTCCATCTTGCATCGGGGAAGGTAGAATTCTTTGGGGTGAGAACTTTTCGGCAGTCAGGACAAGGAGCTTAGCTTGGTTGATTCTGGTAATTGCAAGTGACAGACAAAGCCCCTTGGACCTCCCCCCATCATCTCAGGCTGGATGCTGGTGAGCTTATTCAGCACTGAGCACAGGAAGTCCTGTTTCATTGGCCAACCGGCTCTCCTGGCACATGGGCCATCTGTCCATTAATATGGGGTGTCACCACCGATGAAAGATTAGTTCAGACCCTCATCCTAGTCACAGCCTTAACATCTATTGTATCTTGTGGCCAAGTAGGGATAAGCAGTGAAATTAATGTGATTGCTCCTTCTTTCTTTATTCTGGTCCTCCCTGTCTTCACTTTATTCATGTGAGTAAAGCAAGTGCACAACCAAAGGAAAAAAAAAGTCAGCCAAGGAGTCTGAGAGTAAGGTAGATTCAGAAACAGCATCTTTGGAACCGCTACCATCTCCCAGGTATGGTTTGCGGATATACTGCAGACAGTTTTTTCTTTAAAGGATGGGACACACCGTTTGATGCCAAATTATTGAGAGGAAGATCAAACCCTGCAGAGTTCAGATTTCCCTTGATGGTGGCTGTTTTACTCTGACATGCCTAAAATTAACGTATGTCACATTAAAATTGATGTATTATACATATTCATGCAAGTTTAAGAAAGGGTATCATGAAGCAAGGAAATTGAAACACACTTCAGCAATGGAAGTTAAAGAAACATGCATGAGGTCACCTCTATAAGATTCTGCAAAAGCTCTAGGCTGTTCACTGCTACGTAAACAATAAGTTAGAAGCTGGGGGTTCAGCTTCACTTGAAAATCGTGGAGCTGTTGCCCATTCCTCTTCTCAACTCTGTACCCTTATCCTCCACCTTGACTCTTACTGTGTTGCTTTGATTAGTTTCTGATACTGGCTTCTTGGCTTCAGCCATTCTCAGCAGAGGGAACAGCATGAGAAAAGTCAGTGGAGCTTCCCGATGGGGTTACATCTCCTTCACCTCCTAGGAGACATCCTCCCTATTTTAACGTAGCTGCCTTTGGGAAGTCAGCTTTCCCTTCCATGTTCAGATACAGTTCTCCCTCCTCCAGGATCCAGGAATTTTCCCCCAACTATCTCTCCATTTCATGAATGGCATCATATTTATTGTAACAACTCATTTTACTCAGGGAGCAGAGGACAGTTGTAACCTCTATGGGCACTGTTCTCTGCAGACAAGCCTGTCATTTCGGGAGGGACACAGTGGATGGGGGCTACCACATGGTGAGTCAGTTGAGTCTAATACTCTTTGGAAACCAATGGGTGACGGATGCCACCGCCAACTTTTTCCCCCACACTGAGGTGGCTCATTCTTGTACACAATAGACCATGCCTCACTTCACTCATTTCACCTTCATCTCTTCTCTCTTGAGATCCTACATTTAATTCACTGAAAGGAGGGACTTCATCTTTTACATCCCTTTTGACATGCAACACAGGGCTGGTTTTTCCAGAGGTTGCCAACCAAATTCCTATGTCATGAATGAACAAATGGGTGCTTCTGATTACCAAATCAGTCTTCAGCCCTCAATTCCCTATTGCCATCTCAGAATTCATAGTTCTCCCATCACCTCTAGTCTGAAATGTCTAAAATCTCCCTCTTCTATTTTCTCCTTCAAATCTGTCCCTCTTAACCTTCTCATATCTCTTAATGATACAGTTTAATACTCAGCAGAAACCTCAATCATCTTGGAATTCTTCTCTTCTTGGTCCCGAAAAATCACCAAGATCCACTGAGTTAGGTATTTCCTTTTCATTCGCATAGCTACAATCTGGGTTTCATCAACAACCTAAGTTTAGGCCCTTAGCACCCAAGCCTGGACTTCTGTAAGTGCCTCCTTCTTCATTGCCTTGAACAATAAAGCCGGGCTAATCTTCCTAAAACATTGTTTTCTTCAAGTAAATGAACTGCATTTAAAAAATAAACATCCATGGCTCCTATAACTAGTGAAATACGATTCAGAGGTGTCAGTCTACACTCAAGGCCCACCCCCGACCCCACAGCTGACTTCAGCTGACTTTCAGGCCTTCCGCTTTCCACGTGTACTTTGCAACGTTTCTGTCCAACTGGACTGGTTTGCTCACAGGCTCTCCAAGCAGGCCTCTGGCTGTATTAAATGTCTTTGTTCATCCTGCCACATGGCCCTTTTTATTTGGTGCTTCCAAATTCTGCCCATTCTTCAAGGCTCAGTCAAGGGTGAGTCCCATCTTTTGACAACTTTGCCAGCCACTTGCAAAAACCACAGGCTATTTACCTTTGAAGTTCTTGAAATTTTAACTTCAGGGCCTCACACCTCCAAGCCTTGGACCTTATCTTTCATTTGTAATTACAGATATATATATATGAGATATATGTTAAAGAAGTTCTTTCAATATTATGAACTTCAACCCCACATAAACTTGCACCCATCCCTTTGATCATCTGCAACTTTCAGCTGCAGTTTAACTGATCAGCAGGGGTAGATCTACTCACAGTGTCTCATGACAGTAAGCCTGAAAACATGCTCAGAGCTCACACTGAGTTGCCTATTTGATTTTCATTTGGATCAAATCCCCAAGGGTATGTTGAATATGTATTTCAATTTGTATAGACTTAAGAGCTGCTGGATGCAGAAGGAGACAGGATCTTGCCCTTGGCCTCCGGGCACATGTTTTTGGAAGGATTAAATACAAGCATCTTTAAAGGGAGGTGGGCAAAAAGAGCACCCTAAGAAAAATACAAACAAAGTACTATAGGGGGTTAAAGAAGAGATGAAGCTAGGTTTGGCATTTACCCCTGGTATCCCAACATCCCGGCAAGGAGTACTGGGTATGCGAGAGAATGGCAGCCACACCTCAAGACGACAGTAATGGGGGATGGGAGGCTGAGCCTTTTCCTCGTCCCTGGCTTATTCTCCACACCCTTGGCCCCCCAGTACAGCTATGAGGCATTCCTTATGCTCTGAGTTTTGCCACCCCAGCTCCTTTCTGGCTTCCCCAGAAATTTGTGGTCTAAAAAGATGTCAAAGTGCCTCCTAATTTTCCAACATGCAATGCTTTTAGAAGAGCACTTACAGCTTCCGCTGTGTGTGTGTGTGTGTGTGTGTGTGTGTGTGTGTGTGTAACAACAAGGTCTTGCTCTGTCTCCCTAGATTAGACTACAGTAGTACAATCATAGCACACTGCAACATCAACCTCCTGGGATCACACCCTCCTCCCGCCTCAGCCACCTGAGTAGCTGGGACTACAGGCATGTGCCACCATGCCTAGTTATTATTTTTTTAAATTTTTGTAGAGATGAGATTTCATTATGTTGCCCAGGCTGGTCTTGAACTCCTGGCCTCAATTCATCCTCCTGCCTCAGCTCCCAAAGTGCTGATAGGCTTATGAGCCACTGCTCCAGGTCCTTGTTTTTGTTTTTAAATCTCCATCTGTACCCATGAACTGAATTTAGAAAGCCAACAAAAGCAAAAACTTAAATCTCTAGTTTGCCCTGGTGGACAGAGAAAGGGGAGAGAATGTGAGGGAAGGGCTTGCAACTGTGTGATCCTGAAGCCAAGCTTCATTCGCTTTTCAGCCTTGTTCTTCCTTTTGACCTCAATGAACTCTTCTTTGATTTGGTGGTATCTCTCGCTAACCTCCCTTTGGGATAAGATTTCCTTTGCTATGAATGCAGAATCTCTGGTTTAGGTGTAAAGAAATATGAGAAGCACCTATGGTTTTCTGCCTTGCTTAGAAGTCAGGAAAGCAATTTCTTCCCTAAAAAATTGACCCTGATGCCTCCTTCTACTGGTCAAAGAGTCTTAAAGTCACTCATCTGCTTCCTTCTCTGCTTTGGCTGCCCAGCTCAGTGCTACAATTTGTGTACAGTTACTCCAGCATTTGGAGGCAATTTCTTTGGGATTATATTTGTCTATTCCCTCGCCACTACTTTTTAGTTTCGCTGTTTTATTCTTTGTTAATGAGCTTTGGTCCGACTGTATCTTGATATATTTTCATAGGTCAGTGTGAATCCCCATTTCGTCATTGCCCTGGTCATCTCTACCTTCTTGCTGAGAATCCTGGCCCACCCCTGGCAGGATACCTATGGTGCCATGGCCTTCTCCCCTTCAGTACAGAGCAGAAGGACTTTCTCTCCAGCAGCAGCCTCTGAAGGCAGCTCTCCCAGGCCTGGCAACAGCTGTGAGGCCTCTTCAGAACCAGTTTCTGAAAGACAGCTTCAGGTCTTCAAAAAGACCTGCATTGACTGGACTTCTGTTAGGGCCTGCTTCCCTAAGTCCTGTAGGGACTACCCGTCTCCCTTTCTCTTCATCTTCAAGGGCCAGGAGCAGCACTCCTGCAGGTTTCTTCAGCAGCTCTTTCTCCAGGTTTCCTCTCTTCTGGATCCAGTCACACTGGCCACTGAGTCTGAGAGGCTGGGCCCGGCTCAGGAGGTCTGGTTGCCCTGGCAACATGGGTGGGGCTAAGCCTCCCAACTGCCCATGACTGTTATTCAGGAAGTTTCGGTTGATGCTTGCCTGCTTGCTGAGGTTGATGCGGCAGCGACTGTTTAACTGTATTTTACAGATGCGAGGCAAGGCTTGGTCAGAGTCTTCTAGGCTGGGGACTGAAACCCAAGTATCCTCTCTCTGATCCATTTGGGATCTTCCATATCACACTCTTTGTCATCAATGGCTCTAATGTCATCTCCAGCCTTATATTGGAAATGCTAGGCTTGGGGGCATTTCAAAATCCCTACCAGATGGTGAAACATGGCCTGATTCTGATCCAGGGGAGAAATTTAATGCCAAACTTCACCTAGGGCAAGTTTTCCAAAGTGTGGTCAGAGGATACCTGAATCAGAATTGTCTAGAATATTTGTTTTAAATGCTGAGTCCCAGGCCCCAGTCCTGACCAAATCTCCTGGGGATGGGCCTGGAAAGAATGAAACTAGGCCCCTGTCTCCCACCACACACAAAAACCAAATCAAAATGGATTAGAGACTTAAATCCAAGACGTGAAATGATGAAGCTACTGGAAGAAAACATTGGGGAAATGCTCCAGGACATTGGTCTGAGCAAAGATATTTTTTCTGTAAGACATGAAAAGCAAAGGGAACCAAAGCAAAAATAATATATATCTATTTTTTGAGACAGAGTTTTGCTCTTGTCACCCAGGCTGGAGTGCAATGGCACAATCTCGGCTCACTGCAACCTTTGCTGCCTTTTTTCTTATTTTTTTGAGACAGAGTCCCACTGTGTTACCCAGGCCCAAGTGTAGTGGCACAATGGCTCACTGCAACCTCTACCTCCTGGGTTCAAGCGATTCTTGAGCCTCAGCCTCCCGAGCAGCTGGGATTACAGGTGCGCACCACTGCACCCAGCTAACTTTTGTATTTTCAGTAGAGTGGGGTTTCACCGTGTTGGCCAGCCTGGTCTCAAACTCCTGTCCTCATGTGATCTGCCTGCCTCAGCCTCTCAAAGTGCCGAGATTACAGGCATCAGCCACATGCCTGACCCCCAAAATGATACTTTGGATTATATCAAACTAAAAAAGTTTCTGCACAGCAAGGAAAACAATCAACAAAGTGAAGAGACAACCTGTAGAATGGAAGAAAATACGTGTAAACTATCTTACACCTTTCCTCTTCATCTCATCAACAGTAGATTGGTGGTTACCAGAGACTGGGAAAGGGAAGAAGGAGGGGGAATAAATAAACACCTTCATTACCACTGAACTGTACATTTAAAAATGGTAAAAATGCTAAATTATATGTATATATTTTATCTCAGTTAAAAATACACAAATGAAAGGTAAAATTTTTCTTTTTTTGAGATGGGGTCTTGCTCTGTCGTCCAGGCTGGAGTGCAGTGGTGCGATCTTGGCTCACTGCAACCTCTGCCTCCCAGGTTCAAGTGATTCTCCTGCTTCAGCCTCCTGAGTAGCTGGGACTATAGGCATCTGCCACCATGCCCAGCTCATTTTTGTATTTTTAGTAGAGTCAGGGTTTCACCATGTTGGCTAGGCTGGTCTCGAACTCCTGACTTCGTGATCTGCCAGCTTCGGCCTCACAAAGTGCTGTGATTACGGGTGTGAGCCACCATGCCCCGCCAAAAGTAAATTTTTAAAAAGTTACAGTCTTCTATACCACTGTAGGAAGATTATAGTTAATAACAATATATAGTTTCAAATAGCTAGAGAGGGATATTGAATATTCCCAACACAAAGCAATGATAAGTGTTTGAAATGATGGATATGCTCATCACCCTGATCTAATCATGATAACATTTTTATATATATCAAAACATCACTATGTACCCCAATGAATACGTACAATTATTATTTGTCAATCAAAAAATGAAATGAATAAAGCTTCTGTGAACATTCAAAATAATGCAAATTAAAAGAAAGGAAATGATCACCCTGGAAAAAAATTTTTTGAAAAATTAAAAGGCTTAAGTCAAGTGTGGTGGCTCATGCCTGTAATCCCAGCACTTTGGGAGGCTGAGGTAGGCGGATCACAAGGTCAGGAGTTCAAGACCAGCCTGGCCAACATGATGAAACTCCACTTCTATTAAAAATACAAAAATTAGCTGGGCATGGTGGTGGGTGCCTGTAATCTCAGCTACTCTGGAGGCTGAGGCAGAAGAATTGCTTGAACTGGGACCCGGGAGGCAGAGGTTGCAGTGAGCCGAGATTGCATCGCTGCACTCCAGCCTGGGCTACAGAGCGAGCTTCCATCTCAAAAAATTAGCTAGTGGTACATGCCTGTAGTCCCAGCTACTCGGGAGGCTGAGGCAGGGGAATTGCTTGAACCTGGGAGGCAGAGGTTGCAGTGAGCAGAGATCGCACCACTGCACTCCATCCTGGGTGAGAGACTGAGGATAGTCTCAATTAAAAAACACAATTAAAAGGCTTTGCTCTGTAAAAGTCTTTTGCTCTTTACAAAGATGAAAAGGCGAGCTACATATTAGAAGAAAATAATTTCAAGTCACTGACAAAGGACTCATATCTCAAATACATAAAGCATTCTCAAGCTCAACATCATTAGCCATCAGAGCAATACAAATTAAAAACAAAATGAGGTAGCATTACATGGGGAGTCTAAGGCAGTTAGAATTTGTGAGGCAGAATACTGTAGAAAAGAAAATTATTCAAAGAAAGAGCTCAAGAAATCTGCATATGGGTATTGTTGAATCTGGCTGAATAAGAATCTGTGCAGTCACAGAGTAAACCTGAAGAAGGCTGGACAAGAACTATTAAGGAAAGAAAAATTTCTAGGGAGCTCTATCCTAAACAGACAGTTCTCAGAACTCACACAAAACTGGGAACCATTTTAATTCCTACAAGCCAGAGTGGAGAGACATTGTTGAATACACGGAGGGTTTAGCACAAACTCTGGAAGGGTAATCATTGTATGGACGAAATAGCCCTAGAGTACAGGATAATCTAGGCCTGCCCTAAACAGGTTTAAAAATGTCTTAAATACTTGTCAGAACAAATCCAAACACTCTTTAAAGCAATGTAACACAATACGGTACTGCCAAATATACAAATGCCATGCCTTCAGTTAAAAATTACTAGGCATTATAAAACCATCAGATTTCATGAAAAATAAAAAATTACTAGGCATATGGAATAGCAAGAAAGTGTTACCCCATGCCAGGAGAGAACATAGTGATTAGAAAAAAAAATTACACAGATGATGGGTGGCATGACAAGAGGCACCTTGAAGGAATACTTAGTGACCAAGTTCAGGATAATGTAAACAAGAAAATATGATGATAATAGTGAATTACAACACATAGAATAAAATAAACATCCTTGAGTCCACACTGATATAAATAAATGGAGGAGAAAGGATTCCTCTTCCTCTCATTAAAATAAGTCCAATGAATAAAGGTAGAATAAATTATGGAACTAAAAAATTGCCATTTGAGGAACACCATGGTAATAATTATTGCTGGCAAGAATCTTTAACCCCTCTCCCATTTGCCTGAGAATACTCGCCAGCAGTCCTTGCTGCTGCAGTGTACCCTGAGATAACTTTACCGTGAAATATCTCACTTCTATTCTTTTCTTTTTTTTTTGAGACAAAGTCTCGCTCTGTCATCCAGGCTAGAGTGCAATGGAGTCATCTTGGCTCACTGCAACCTCCACCTCCCAGGTTCAAGCGATTCTTCTGCCTCAACCTCCCGAGTAGCTGGGACTACAGGCATCTACCACCATGCCCGCCTAATTTTTGTACTTTTAAAGAGACTGGGTTTCACCATGTTGGCCAGGCTGGTCTTGAACTCCTGACCTCAGGTAATCCACCTGCCTCAGCCTCTCAAAGTGCTGGGATTATAGGCATGGGCCACTGCACCCAGCTATAATTTATTTTCACATTGAGAATCAGGCAGATTTCCTCCAAACTCAAAGAGCATGTTTGGGTAAAATTAAATAAGGGCTGGCAGCGAGCTGCTCTTCTTAATTTTCTAAACAAGAATAGGGTTAATAAATGCTAAAATTAGTGGGCAAAAATAGAATGAAAAAGAAGCGATTTGATTGGTTTCAAAATATGTCTTCAGAAGAAACCAATTGTAAAGGGGAAATAGTAACTTTACGGTTAATAAATGTGACAGGCATCACCTTAGCCAAATGCTAAAAATTAACACAACGAGTCATAAGACATGTTGGCATCTTGTACCTCTTGATAAGATGCACTGAGAAGGGCACAACATGATTTCTGTAATGTTCATGCCCAAACTGCATGACTACAACCTAATGATGAGAAAATATCAGACATAAGTTGACAAACATTGTACAAAGTAATGTTTTACAAAAAAGTGTCAAAATTAGGAGCTGTCTCAAATTGTAGGAGACTAAGGACATGGGACAACTAAATGCAATGTGGGGATCTTGATTGGATCCTGGGCCGGAAAAATAACACTAAATAAAGAGGCACTGGTGAAATTTGAATAAGGCTTATAGATTCATTATAGTATTGAATCTATGTTAACTTCCTGATTTAATGTGTTTGTGCACAGTTTTCATGATAGTCTCTAATGATTCTTCATATTTCTGAGATTTCAGTTATGTCTCCTTTTTCATTTCCGATTTTGTTTATTTGGGTCTTCTCCCTTTTTTCCTTAGTCCAGCAAAAGGCTTGTCGATTTTGTTTATCTTTTCAAAAAAACAGCTTTTCATTTTGCTGATGTGCAGTTTTTAGTCTCAATTTCATTTATTTCTTCTCTGATCTTAGTTATGTCTTTCCTTCTACTAATTTTGGGTTTGGTTTATTCTTGCCTTTCTTGTTCCTTGAGGTGCATCGTTAGGTTATTTGAAGTCTTTCCACTTTTTTGACATAGGCACTTACTGCGATATACTTTCCTGTTAGTATTGCTTTTACCATATCCCATAGATTTTGGTATGCGGTATTTCCATTTTCATTTGTTTCAAAAAAGTTTTAAATTTTCTACTTAATATTCATTCATTGACCCAATGGTCATTCAGGAGCATGTTGTTTAATTTCCATGAGTTTGTGTGTTGTCTGAGGTTCCTCTTGTTATAGTTTTGTTCCATTGTGATCAGAAAAAATACTAATGTGATTTCTATTTTTAGAGTTTGTTCAGACTTGTTTTTTGGCCTGGGATATGATCTATTCTGAAGAATATTCCATGTGCTGATCAAAAGAATGTGTATTCTGCAGCAGCTGATGGAGTGTTCTATAAATGTCAGTTAGGTCATAGTATGTAGTTTTATTTATTTGTGTATTTATTTATTTGTTTTGAGACAGAGGGTTGCTCTTGTTACTCAGGCTGGAGGGCAATGGCGCAATCTCAGCTCACTGCAACCTCCGCCTCCCAGGTTCAAGCGATTCTCCTGCCTCAGCCTCCCAAGTAGCTGGGATTACAGGCACCCACAACCACATCTCGCTAATTATTGTATTTATAGCAGAGATGGGGTTTCACCATGTCAGTCAGGCTGGCTAGTACGTAATAGTTTAACTCCACTATTTCTTTGTTGATTTTCTGTCTGGACAACCTATCTGTTACTGAGAGTGGGATGTTAAAGTCTCTTACTATTACTGTATTGCAGTCTATCTCTCCCTTTAGATTTATCAATATTTCTTTACTTAGGAGTTCCAATGTTAGCTGCATAGATATTTATAATTGTGATAAACTCCTGAAGAATTGACTCCTTTATTATTATATAATGACCTTCTTTGTCTTTTTTTTTTTTTTTACGGTCTTTGATTTGTAGTGTATTTTGTCTGATATAATTATAGCTACTCCTGGTCTTTTCTTGTTTCCAGTTGCATGGTATATATTTCCCCATCCCTTCCCTTTCAGTCTGTGTGTGTCTTTGTAGGTGAAATGGATTTCTTGAAGGTAGCAAATAGTTGAGTCTTGTTTCTTTATCCATTCAGCCACTGTGTTAGGTTTGTTTTGCATTGTTATGAAGCATGCAGCCCAGGACAGCTTTAAATGCAGCCCAACACAAATTCATAAACTTTCTTAAAACACGATGAGATTTTTCTGCTATCTTTAAAAGTTCATCAGCTATCATTAGTGCTAGTATATTTTATGTGTGGCTGAAGACAATTCTTCCTCCAGTGTGGCCCAGGGAAGCCAAAAGATTGGACACCCCGGTAATATAAAGAAATACCTGAGACTGGGTAAGTTATAAAGAAAAGGAGTTTGTTTGGCTTACAGTTCTGTAGGCTATACACGAAGCAAGGCACCAGTGTCTGCTTCTGGTGAAGGCCTCAGACTGCTTCCATCCACAGCAGAAAGCAAAGAGGGAACAGACGTGTCACATGGCAAAAGAGGGAGCAAGAGAGAGAGAGAGGAAGTGCAGATTCTTTTTAAAGGACCAACTTTTGCATGAACAGAGTGAGAACTGACTCCTCACCAAGGGGATGACACCAAGCCATTCATGAGGGATCCGCCCCTGTGATGTAAACACTTCCCATTAGGCTCCACCTCCAGTGTTGGAGATCAAATTCCAACATGAGATTTGGAGGGGACAAGAATTTGTATCAGCCATTCTATGCCTTGTAATTAGAGAATTGAGACCATTTACTTCCAGTGCTGTTAGTGATAAGTATGAACTTATCTGTCTCATGAGCTCCTTTTGGGGAGGTCATGGTTTCTTGTTTGTTGTTGTTTCTTGTGAGTATCCATCTACGTCTTTGCATCGAAGGATGATTTATCCAATTTTCTCCATTTTTGTTTTTTTATTGAATATATTAGCTTGGAAATCTTTGCTAGTAGGCTGCTGCCTCCTTTTCAGCTGTAGATGGCGCCTTAAGCCCAAATTCACCCTGGCTCTAGTAAATGGTCAGAGCCAAATCAGGGAAGCCCCAAAGGAATTGTCCAGGCAGTGTAGGATGGCTGGCTGGGGTTTGTGCTGGGGAGTCGGGGGGTCTGTGGAATGTACCTCCTACGGTGTGGTGCTACTGAACAGCCACTCTGATTTTGTGTCTCTTTTGACTAAGTTACAAAGCAGGTTCCAGGGCTGGGGATGGTAGTTCCACAATCCCCCTTTGTCTCTGCCTGTCCTCAGAGATATTTCTCCTTTCACAGCAGTCACAACGCTTCCTGTGGATTTGGCAAGGACAGGCCTCTACTAGGGAACACAATAAGGTAGGGAATCTGCTCGACCACCTGAGTTTTACTTTTTTTCAGTGTTGAAACTGTGAGTTAGGGGAGATTCTTTATGTGGTCGGTGCTGGGCAGAATGAGGGGAGGAACTTCACAGATGTGAAAGCCTGATTCTCCTCCTGTCTGAAGTTTTTTCAATTCTCTGTGGCCCTGAAAACTCTCATCTGTGTACTTGAATTCTGGGTTGCTGCTGCTGAAAATCTCCGTGCTGTGTATTTGCTCCTGGTTTTCTGTTGGGTAGAGTGAAGTCAGCTTGCCTCTATGCTGCCATTTTGGAACCAGAAGTTTCTATCTAGAACACTAGAACTTATTTCTCCTATCTGGCTGTAATTTTGGATCTTTTAGCAAATCTATTCTTAACCCTCTCTTTCCCCTGCTTTTCGCAGCCTCTAGTAACCTCTGTTCTACTTTTTACTCCTATGAAATCTTTTTTTTTTAAATATTTTTTTAGCTTCTACATATGACTGAAAACTTAGTGTCTAACTTTCTGTTCCTGGCTTATTTCAGTTAAGATAATGTCCTCCAGTTCCATCCATGTTGCCATGAATGACCAGGATTTCATCCTTTTTTATGGGTGAATAGTATTCCATGGTATATACATACCACATTTTCATTCATTCATTATTGTTGGACACCTAGGTTGATACCATATTTTACCTATTGTGATTAGTGCTGCAATAAAGATGGAGGTATGATGTCTGTCCAAATTAATGATTTCCCTTGGCTTGGATAAATTCTTAGTAGTGGGGTTGCTGGGTCATGTGGTAGTTCTGTTTGCAGTTTTTTGAGGGACCTCCATACTGCTCTCTCTAGTGGCTGTACTAGATTACACCCCTATCAACAGTGTCTCCTTTTCTCTGCCTCCCTGCCAGCGTTTGCTATTTATTTAGATAATCGCCATGTTAACTGGTGTGAGATGATACTTCATTGTGGTTTTGATTTGCATTTCCATGATAATTAGTGACGTTGAGAATTTTTAATGTATTTATTAGCCATTTGTATGTCTTCTTTTGAGAAATATATGTTGAGATTACTTGCCCATTTTTTAATGGATTTTTTTTTTCTGTTGAGACGTTTGATTTCCTTGTATATTCTGGATATTAATTCCGTATCAGATGAATAGTTTTCAAATATTTTCTCCCGTTCTGTAGATTTGTCTTTTCACTTTGTTGATTGCTTGCTTTGCTGTGCAGCAGAGCTGTAGTTCCATATACTCCTACTGGCTTATTTTTACTTTTGTTTCCTGTGCTTTTGCAGTCTTATTCATAAAATCTTTTCCCAGAACAATGTCCTGAAGTGTGTTCCCTGTTTTCTTACAGAAGTTTTATTACTTTTTGTCTTGCATTTAGGACTTTGATCCATTTTGAATAGGATAAGAGGTGAGATTCTAGTTTCATTCTTATTCATATGGATATCCAAATTTTCCTAGTGCCATTTATTGAAGAGACTGTCCTTTCCCCAAAGAGTGTTCTTGGCACCTTTGTCAAAAATCAGTTGGCTGTACACTATTCACAGTAGTAAAGACATGAAATCAACTCAAATGCCCATCAATGATAGACTGGATACAGAAAATACGGTACATATACACCATGGACTACTATGCAGCCATAAAAAGGAATGAGATCATGTCCTCTTCAGGGACATGGATGAAGCTGGAAACCATTATCCTCAGCAAACTGATGCAGGAGCAGAAAACTAAACACCACATGTGTTCACTTATAAGTGGGAGCCGAACAATGAGAACACATAGACACAGGGAGGGGAACAATACATACTGGGGCCTGTCAGGGGGTGGGCACGGGGAGGGAGAGCATCAGGATGACTAGCTAATGCATGCTGGGCTTAATACCTATGTGATGGGTTGATAGGTACAGCAAACCACCATGGCACATGTTTACCTATGCAACAAGCCTGCATATCCTGCGTATGTATACTGGAACTTAAAAAAACTTAAAAAAAAAATCAGTCGACTGTAGACGTGTAGACTATTTCTGCATTCTCAATTCTGTTCTTTTGGTCTATTTTTTTTATGCCAATACCATACTGCTTTGGTTATTAGAGTTTTGTAGAATATTTTGAGATCTGGTAGTATGATACTTCCAGCTTTTTTCTTTGTTCTTTGTGCTCAGTATTGCTTTGGCTATTTGGAGTCTTTGTAGTTTCATACAATTTTTAGGATTTTTTCCTATTTCTGTGAAGAATGTCATGGCATTTTGATAGAGATTGCATTGAATCTATAGATTGCTTTGGGTAGTATTGTCATTTTAACAATATTAATCCTTCTGATCCATGAGCATGGAATGTCTTTCCATTTGCATCTTTTTCAGTTTTTTAAATCACCGTTTTGGAGATTTCCTTGTTGAGGTTTTTCACCTCCTTGGTTAAATTTATTTTAGGTGTTTTGTTTGATAGCTATTGTAAATGAGATTGCCTTCTTGATTTCTTTTTAGCTAGTTCATTGTTCATGCATATAAACACTACAAATTTTGTATATTTATATCCTGTGACTTTAGTGAAATTGTTTATCAAGTTTTTTCTTTCTTTCTTTTTTTTTTTTTTTGGTAGAGTACTTAGGTTTTTCTATATACAAGATCATGTTATCTGCAAACAGGAACAATTTTGCTTCCTTTCCCATTTGGATGTACTTTATTTCTTTGTCTTATCTAATTGCTCTGGTTAGGTCTTCAGTATTACTTTGAATAAGAGTGGTAAGAGTGGGCATCCTTGTCTTGTTTCAGTTCTTAGACAAAAAGATTTCAGCTTTTCCCCATTTAGTTAAATGTTATCTGTGGGTTTGTCATATATATCTGTGGGTTTGCCTTTATTATGTTGAGGTACTTTCCTTCTATACCTAATTAAGAGTTTTCATCATGAACGGATGTTAAATTATATCAAAAGCTGTTTCTGTGTCTGCCAAGATGATCATATGGTTTTTGACCTTCATTTTATTGATGTGATATATGAAGTTTATTAATTTGCATATGCTGAAATATCCTTGCATTCCTGGAATAAATCCCTCTTGATCTTGGTGTATTTTATTTTTGATGTGTTGTTGAATTAAGTTTGCTAGTATTTCGTTGAGAGATTTTACATTAATGTTCTTTGAAGATATTAGCCTGTAAGTTTTCTTTTTTCATTGTGTTCTTGTCTGGTTTCGGTATCAGGGTTATGCTGGCCTTGTAAAATGAGTTAGCAAGAATATACTTTGCTTCAATTTTTGGGACTAGTTTAAGAAGAATTAATACTAATTCTTCTTTAAAAGTTCAGTATAATTCGGTGATGAAGCCATCTGGTCTTGGGCTTTTCTTTGTTGGAAGACTTTTTTATTACTGATTCAATCTCATTACTTGTCACTATTTTGTTTAGTTTTTTTTTTTTTTTTTTTTAATCTGGGTTCAGCATTGCTAGGTTGTACATGTTCAGGAATTTGTCTATTTCATCTAGGTCTTTGAATTTATTGGCATATAGGTTTTCATAATAGTCTGTAATGATCCTTTGTATTTCTGTGCTATCCTTTGTGATGTCTCACTTTTTGTAGTTCAGTTTATTTACTTGGGCCTTCTTTCTTTTACAGTTTTAAATTTTGATGATGTACTACTTACCCATTTTTTTCTTTATGAATTGTTTTTTTTAATACCATGACCAGAAACTCTTCACCAAGCCCTAGGTCCTAAAGATTTTCTCCCATGTTTTCTTCTAGAAGTTTTATAGTTTTACATTTAAATTTATAGCCAATTTTTAATTGAATTTTTTTTTCTTTTTTTTTCTTTTTTTTTTGCTGTTGAGATGTTTGAGTTCCTTGTATATTTTGGATATTAGTTCTTTATCAGATGAGTAGTTTGCAAATATTTTAAGTTGATTTTCATATAAGTTGTGAGGTTTAGGTCGAGGTTCATTTTTTGCCTGTGGATGTCTACTTGGTCAAATACCATTTGTTGAAAAGACCATTCTTCCTGCACGTGATTGCTTTTGCACCTTAAAAAAATAAGTAGGTTGTACCTGTACAGGGTTATTTTGGGGTCTTCTAGTCCATTGATCTATGTGTCTATTACTCCACCAATATCACAAAGTCTTGATCACTGTAGCTATGAAATGTCTTAAAATCAGATTAAATTATTCCTCCTACCTTAGTCTTCATTTTCAAAATTGTTTTAGCTTTTCAAGTTCCTTTACGCTTCCATATAAATTTTCAAATATTCTTGTGTATATCTGTAAAACAACTTGCTGGGATTTTTATAGAAATTGTAGCAAAAGCATATGTTAACATTATGGTGGGTATTCTAACCCATGAGCATGCTATGTCTCTCTATTTCTCTTTATTTGTTTTAATCTTTTATTTTTTATCAGCATTTTGTCATTTTATGCATTCAGTCCTGTACAGGTTTTGCTATATTTGCACCTAGGTAGTGGAAACTTTTGTAATGGTTGTAAATGTTATTTTAAATTTCAGTTGCCATGGATATATAGTAATACAAGTTTTTTTGTTTTTTTTCTTTTGTATGTTGAACTTGTATCTTTCAGTCTTATCATAGTTCCTAGGAGTTGGATCATTTTGTTTGTTTGATTTATTTTGTTTAGGTATATTCCCTGGGAATTTATAGATGATTATATGATCTGCAAATAGGACAACTTTTTCTTTCTGAGTTTTATGCTTTTATCTCCTTCTTCTTCTTCTTTTTTCTTTTTGTCAGAGTCTTGCTCCGTTACCCAGGCTGGAGTACAGTGGTGCGATCTCTGCTTACTGCAGCCTCTGCCTCCTGGGTTCAAGTGATTCTCCTGCCTAAGGCTCTCAAGTAGCTGGGACTACAGGTGCAAGCCATCACGCCTGACTAATTTTTGTATTTTTAGTAGAGACAGAGTTTCACCAGGTTGGCCAGGCTGGTCTCGAACTCCTGACCTCAGGTGATCCGCCTGCCTCAGCCTCCCAAAGTGCCGGGATTACAGGCATGATCCACCATGCCTGGCCTTTATTTTCCTTTTCTATATTGTTGTACTGGCTAGCCCTTCCAGTACTAGAAGGGATAAGAGACATCCTTGTCTTGTATCTGATCTTCAGGAGAAAGTATTCCATCTTTTACCATTATATATGATATTAGCTGTAGGTTTCTTTTTGTAGCTGTTCTTTATTGAGTAAGTTTCCCTCTAAGTATTTTGAGATTTTTATTATAAATGAGTGTCAAATTTTCTGAAAATTTTTTTGGATCAATTGACATAATCATGTGATTTTTCTCCTGTAACATGCTAATATGGTAGATTACCTGGATTTATTTTCAAATATTGAATCAGCTTTGCATTCCTGAAATAACCCCTACTTGATGGTGATATATAATTCTTTTTGTAAATTATTGCATTCTCTGCTATATTTTAATAAGAGTTTTTATCTATATTCATCAGGACTGTTGATCTGTCATTTTCTCTTTTTTATAATGTATTTGGTTTTAGCATCAGGGTAATTTTAACAAATTGGTATGTATTTCTTCATTTTCCATATCTGGAAGAGATTGTGTAGCATTGGTGTTAATTTGTCTTTAAAAGTTGGGCATAATTCAGTGGTGAAGGCATCTGTGCCTGGAGATTTGGTTGGCAGCAGGAGTTTTAAAATTATGAGTTTAATGTTCTCAATAGTTATGTGGCTATTCAAACTTTTTATATCACATTAGTTGACTTGTGGTCATATGTGGGTTTCAAGGATTTGATTCATTTTATCAAAATTGTCAGATTTATGTGTGTCAAGTTGTAGGATTCCTTCATTATCCTTTTGATGTCTGTAGGGTCTGTAATGATATCTCTTGTTTCATTCCTGACACTGCATTTCTCTCTTTTCCATGACAGTCTTTTTCAGTCTCCCTCCCTCCCTCCCTCTCTCTTTCTTTCTTTCTTTTTCTTCCTTCCTTCCTTCCCTCCTCCTTTCTTTCTCTTGCTCTATTGCCCACACTGGAGTACAGTGGCATGATCTCAGCTGTCACTGCAACCTCTGCCTCTTGGGTTCAAGCAATTCTTGTGCTTCATTCTCCCGAGTAGCTAGGACCACAGGTTTGCACCATCATGCTTGGCTAATTTTTATATTTTTAGTAGGGACAGGGTTTCACAACATTGGCCAGCTTGGTCTCAAATTCCAGGCCTCATGTGATCCACATGCCTCAATAGAAATTTGTCAATTTCACAGATCTTTTGAAAGAACTTGTCTTTGCTTCATTAATTTACTATATATGTTTTTCAATTTTATTTACTTCTGCTGTTGTCATTTTTTTCTTCCTTCTGTTTGCTTTTTTCTTTCGTTCTTTCTTTCTTTTGTGTTTTTTTTGAGACAAGGTCTTGCTTTGTTACCTAAGCTGAGTGCATGTGTAGATTTTAAGGCTTTGGTGAGATCTCAGCTCACTGCAACCTCTACCTCCCAGGCTCAAGTGATCCTTGTGCCTCAGCCTTCCAAGTAGCTGGCATTACAGAGACGGGGTTTCACCATGTTGACCAGGCTGTCCTTGAACTCCTGGCCTCAAGTGATCCACCCGCCCTGGCCTCCCAAAGTGCTGAGACTGCAGGCATGAGCCACCATGCCCAGCCCCTGTTTAGTTTGTTCTTGTTTTTCTAGTTTCTTGATATGGGACCTTGTAATATTAATTTGTGGCTTTTTGTGTTTTCTAATATAAACAGTTCACTCAGTGCTATAAATTGCCCTATCAGCACTGTTTTGGCTGCACCACATAAATTTGAATATGTTGTATTTTCATTGTTATTGAACCTACATGTGCGTATTGGTCAGTATATGGACAGATAGTAAATACTTCAGGGTTCTTGACATTCCAGTGGAGGGGGGTTGTCACTGTCCCCAAAGAAAGACCATTTCCCTGCCATTGCTTTGTTTTCCATGATAACATACTGAGGATGCCCAGGCCTCTTGGGCTCTGGCACACGAAATTGGCTCCTTTGGGGCTTTTGCATTTGTGGTGAAGAAGTTAGTGGAGAATCTAGGGATGGGATTTCCACACCCCAGCAAGTGACTTGAAAAACACAGAAGCAAAGGAAGGCCTGCTCACTGCTGCTGTGAAACCAGTGCTAACAAATACTTGTCCCCACCATGAGCCAGATGTCCTGAGGCTTTGAGGAAGGGCTTCGGCTTAGACTTGGGATTTCAGAAAAGCCACTCCGCTTCCAGACACCCTAAGCCCAAGCCTGAACCCTGCCTGGTATGTGCCTGACAGTGTCCTTGCTGTCTCTACACAGGCACTGGCCACACAGGCTCTGCCTTACCCAGGAAGGGCTTGTCCACTACCACCCCCATCCCAGAGCTAGTAGGCAGCCTGTGTACAGACCCTGTCTGTGTGTCAAACTCCTCCAAATCTGACTTTAAAAGAAAAAGATAGATGGGACCCAGGCAGGGAGGTTCCCTTGAGCACGTGATGGGAATACTCAAATACTTGAGGGCTCTTTCTTCAGTGCTCAGCACCCGTTAATTAAAAAAATAACACATCTAAATTAGCTGGGTGGGCATGGTTCTGTATACCCACAGTCCTAGCTATTTGGGAAGCTGAGGCAGGAAGATGGCTTGAGCCCTGGATTTTGAGGCTGCAGTGAGCTATTGTCACACCATTGCACTCCAGCTTGAGTGACAGCGTGAGACCCTGTCTCAAAAACAAACAAACAAACAAACTCTAAAAACTCAAAACAAAGCTAACACATCTGTCATGCCCGGAGAAGCTCATTTTCCTGTAAGGCCCCTTCTCCCCAGTCCTCTACAATCATTCAAATCTTTCTGAGTACCTCCTCCAGGAAGCCTCTGAAGGCTGGATACCTTGGAAGGATAAATAACAGTTACTACTTCCTGAGCACTTACTGCAGGCCAGCTGTGCTAGGCACTGTCCTTGCATTAACTTAGTCTATTCCCACATCATAGGGTAGATGCGATTATTCTCCACACTTTACAGAAGACGAGGCCTGGTCACCTGCCAAAAGTGGGAAGTGTAGTAAAGCAAGAGCCTGGAGTTTGAGTTCAGGTGTGTGCTCCTGTACAGTACATCCTCTTGGGCTTCGCATTTTTCTATCAGCCAGGGACATTAGTTGCGGAAAATAGAAACCAATCTTGGCTGGGTTCATCAGGAAATGGGTAAGAGGTGGTTCATAAAATCTCTGAGAGAGTGTTCACGTATACCATGTACCAAAATTGAAAGAATACAATTTCTTGGAGGGTAGACTCTGGCTGGATCCTCCCCAGTCTCATTTCTACTTCCTAAGCACATAGGAAGATGAGGTTTCTCAGCCTGCTTTTCAGTTAGGGCAATGGAACATGAAGGGAAATTAATGCATAGTGCTTCCAGGCCTGTTCCTAAACTTTCTTGCTGTATCCTTGGCTCTCACAGTCCTGTGATGCTGGAACCACACTATGAACAGCCCAGGGCACGAGTCACTGCCTGGAGATGCACTGCCCAGACAAGCTGTCCAACCCGCATCCACCTGTGTGTGATTGGAAAGCAAAACTGCTGAAATGTTGGGATTTATTTGTTTTATGTGATGACCTAGCTTATTCTGACCAATAAAACTGGAAAATTAAGCTTGATGGCTTCATGCTCAAGCCCAATGTCCCAAATCGCAGGCTAGAACTGCTTCAGTGAAGACATTAATGCCATCGCTGCTAGCATAGATGCTGAAACTTGCACCACGATCACGGCTGGCCCTGGACAGTGGATGCTGGACAGAGCCTGTGCTGGCTGCTTCTGGAAAGTCAGAGCTGACACCACGCTTGCTCAAATAGATTCTGTGCAGCTCGATCATTAAGATATGGATTCTACCCTTCAAAAGGTCAAGTGTCCAGTCCGAGGAGTGAAAATCCACAAAAGGCCAGTGTAATGGAAGGGGAAGTGCTGAGTCTGCTGGCAGAGGACAGTTACTGGACTCTGATTCCTGGAAGAAGAGAGGCTTTTGGGTCAGGATAAGTTGCCTATGTGGTTTTGGGCTCTTGGGATATTGTCTAAGTCTATGCCAAATTAAGTCACTATCTTTGGAAATTCAAGAACCTAAGGAAAAAGATTGAGGATAAAAGTGATACAGAATTTATTTTTGCTAACCAAAAAAAGTCCTACAATCCCCAAATCCATATACTCAGTGTACATATAGGTATGTATATGTACACTTATACTCCAGTCTTCACCCTTAGGTCAATACTTACCTCTTCTCCTTCCAGTAAGGCCTTATTTGGCAGAGTGAAGTGAAAGGTAACTTTATTTGTTGTTGTTTTAAGTCTAGGACATTATGGGTTTTTAAAAGATCTTTTATTAACGAACCCAAAGTCCTGTTTTTCTCCTGTCAGGACTTTCATTAATGGCAGAATAATACCATCACCATCAATTGTTCTACTAGTACTCTTTATTGTCCTTTGTGTTTTGTGTCTGGAATAATTTTCCAAAAGAAAAAAAAAGAAAAAGAAAAAATCTCATTGTATTCAAATGCCTTTCCAGGAAAGCATTTAATACACGATATTTAATACACGATATTTAATAGTTAATAGAGCTGTTAACATTGACCTCCCCGCACACATGCTTGGGTTTTCATACCCACCCATCACATACCACACATCTAGTTTCCTGACTGATAACATAAAACACGGCATTTCTTATTAGCCATTCAAAATGTAATTCCTAATGAAATTATTAATGACATATTAAATGCCATACTTTTACTATATGTTGATGTTCTCAATCTTCCTGGGTCCCTTGTTTGCTATTCTACAGGCCTTAATAAGGGATAGCAAAAGATTGGAAACAAGCTGAATATCCATAGAATAAAGACCGCATAAATTATGGCACATCTCACAGTGGAATACTAGGTAGTGATAAAAAATAATGAGACACTTCACGTTCTGATGTGGATTGATCTTGAAGATATACAGTGATGCCCTGCCTAACAAATGTTTTTGTCCGTGATGGACCACATATATAGTGGTGATCCCATAAGATTATAATGGAGCTGCCCTCTACAGGTAGGCCATTTTTAATCTTTTCTACCATATTGTTACTGTACTTTTTCTATGTTTAGGAATGTTTAGATGCACAAATACTTTCCATTTTGTTACAATTGTGTACAGTGTTCTGTAAAGTAACATGTTGTTTAGGTTTGTAGCAGGAGCAATAGGTACGCCCGCATAGCCTAGGTGTGCAGTAGGCTGTACCACCTAGGTTAGTATAAGTATTCTAAGGTGTTCATACAACACACAAAATTGCCTAAGGCCATATCCCTATCATTAAGCGATGCATGACTGTATTAAGACAGCCAAATGCAGAATAGACTATAGAGAATGATCTCACTTTTGTTATAAAAGAGATGTTAGGACATGTATTGGTTGTAAAAGCATGAAATACGTCTCTGAGGATATATTCAAGAATGAGATAACATTTGTTGCCTGTTGGGAGGGAGGGAAATGCTGTGGCTGAAAGGCTGGGTTGAGGGGGAAAGTTTTCAGTGTGTAATTTATACCCCTAACTATATCAGTGTGTATTTCCTAAATGTGAGGACATTCTCTCACATAACCACTATGGAATGATCCAAGTATGGAAATTTAACACGAACATCCTGTAATCTACAGTCCATATTGAAATTTCAGTTGTCTCAATCATGAATTTATAGCCATTTTTTCCCCCAGTCTTAGACTGTCTTAGTTCATTCAGGCTAGTATAACAAAATACCATAGACTGGGTGTCTTATGAACAACAGAAATTTATTTCTCACAGTTCTGGACACTGGAAAGTCCAAGAGCCAGGTGCTGGCAGATTCCGCGTCTGATGAGGGTCTTGCTTTCTGGCTCATAGATGGTACCTTCTTGCTATGTCCTTACGTGGTAAAGGGGTGAGGGGCCTCTCGGCCTCTTTTATAAGGGCACTAATTCCATTCATGAGGACTTACCTCCATGACCCCCAATAACCTCCTAAAAACCCTACCTTCTAATATCATCACTTTAGGGGTTAGGATTTCAACATTTGATGGGGGGTTGTTGGTCGTTGCAGGGGCACAAACATTTCAACCATAGCAAAAACCCAACTCAGGATTGCATATTGCACTTAGCTGTCTTGTATCTCAGTCTCTTTTAATTTGGAATGGTTTCCAGGACTTTCTTTGTCTTTCTTTTTGTCAACAGCAGCAATGATTAAGCCTCTTTAAGTGACTTCTCAGGCAGTCTATGTAGACAAGTGGGAGCTGGGTTAGGAGAGCCAGGGGATAGAAAATGATAGGGATGGCTGTCAGCTTCTGCATAGTTTGTGGTCTAATATACAGAACCCCTATGTGGGCTTCTTGGAAAAACGAAGTCTGGAGAGGGTAACAATATGCCCCTGCTTGGGGAGGTGGCAGATGGGGGTGCTGCTTACAGTCATTCTAAATTGGGTCTAAATAGAAATAGGACTGTATTTTGAAATCATAAGCTGATGAGGCCAGGTGACAGAACGCATTCTTAAAAGTAAATTTATAAAGGGAGATTGCCTATAGCTTTCATCAGTGTTTTTAAAGATTTTTTATTCTGTGAAATTTTTAACAAATACAAAAATAGAGAAAACAGTTTGATGAACTTGCATGTACCCATCTCCCAGCTTCAACAATTCTGATCATTCTTCCATTCTTGCTTAATCTATTCCCTGACTTTCCCCTGCCTGAAAGAATGTTAAAGAAAATCCCCATACATCATATCTTTTTATCCTCAAATGCTTCAGGATATCTTTCTAATAAATCGGGATTTAAAATACATGACCACAACTTTATTATCACATCCAAAAAATGAATAATATTGTCTTAATAAGATCTAATATCGATACACATTCCAATTGCATTGTGTTTTTACAGTTGGTTTGTTTGTGTTGAGATTTAAACAGAAGGACTTTCTGGTGTGGCCCTGAAGGACAGTAGTGAAGGAAAATACTCTTACTGGGCATAATTTTAAGCAGCGCCCCTGACTGTTTATTTCCCTGAAAGAAGAGGTGATGAGAGATGTGGATCTTCACTGATTCATGGGCAATGGCTAATGGTTTAGCTGGCTGGTCTTGGAAGGGACACAATTGGAAAACTGGTCACAAGGCATTCTGAGGAAGAGGTGTATAGGTAGACCTCTCAGATTGGCCACAAAAGTGAAGAAGAAATACCTGAGGCTGAGTGATTTATAAGAAAAGAAGCTCAGTTGGCTCACTGTTCTGTAGGCTGTATGGGAAGCATAGAGGCATCTGCTTCTAGGGAGGCCTCCGGAAGCTTTTACTCGTGGTAGAATGCGAAGCAGGAGCAGGTACTTCATATGGAGAAAGAAGGAGCAAGAGATGGGAAACAAGCAGGGGTGCCATATGCTTTTTTTTTTTTTTTTTTTTTTTTGAGATGTAATTTTTCACTTTTTGCTCTGACTGGTGTGCAATGGCGCGATCTTGGCTCACTGCAACCTCCACCTCCCAGGTTCAAGTGATTCTCCTGCCTTAGCCTCCTGAGTAGCTGAGATTAGAGGTGTGCACCACCACGCCTGGCTAATTTTGTATTTTTAGTAGAGACATGTTTCACCATGTTGGCCAGGCTGGTCTCAAACTCTTGACCTCAGGTGATCAGCCCACCTTGGTGTTCCAAAGTGCTGGGATTATAGGTGTGAGCCACTGCACCCGGCAAGGTGCCACACACTTTTAAATGACCAGATTTTGTGAGAACTCACTATCACGAAGACAACACCAAGTCATGAGAGAAACACCCCCATGATCCAAGCATCTTCCACCAGGCTCACCTCTAGCATTGGGTATCATAATTCAGCGTGATTTGGGTAGGGACAAATATCCAAGCTATATCATTCCACCCCTAGCCCCTCCTAAATCTTATGTCCTTTTCACATTGCAAAATATAATCATGCCTTCCCATCAGTCCCTCAGAGTCTTAACTCACTCCAGCATTAAGTCAAAAGTCCAAAGTCCCATTTGAAATGAAGCAAATCCCTTCTACCTATGATCCTGTAAAATAAAAAAACAAGTTACTTACCTCCAAAATACAATGGGGGTATAGGCATTGGGTAAGCATTCCCATTCCAAAAGGGAGAAATTGTCCAAAAGGAAAGGGCTACAGGCTCCATGCATGTTTGAAACCCAGCAGGGCGGTCATTAAATCTTAAAGCTCCAAAATAACCTTTTTTGATTCCATGTCCTACAACAAGGGCACACTGGTGCAAGGGGTGGGACAGCTCCATCTCTGTGGCTTTGCAGGGTACATTCCCCGTGGCTGCTCTCACAGTTGAGTGCTTGTGGCTTTTTGAGGTGCAGGGTACAAGCTGCCAGTGGATCTACCATTCTAGGATCTGGAGAAAGGTGGCCTCCTTCTCACAGCCCCGCTAGGCAGTGGCCCAGTGAGGACTCTGTGTGGAGGCTCCAACCTCACATTTCCCCTTGGTACTTTTCTAGTAGAGGTTCTCTGTAAGGGCTCTGCCCCGAATCAGGCTTCTTCATGGGCATCCAGCCTTTCTCATACAGCCTCTGAAATCTAGGCAGAGGCTGCCTAGCATTCTTTACTCTTGCATTCTGCACATCTACAGGTTTAACATCACATGAAAGCCACCAAGGCTTATGGCTTGCATTCTCCAAAGTGGCAGCCTGAGCTGTACCTGGGCCCCTTTGAACCAAAGTCGGAGCTGGAGTAGCTGGGATGTGGGGAGCAGTGTCCTGAAGCTGTGCATGGCCATCGGGCTCTGGGCCTGGCCCATGGAACCATTCTTTCCTTCTAAGCCTTTGGACCTGGGATGGGAGGGGCTGGCACAAAGGTTGTCTTCAAATGTCTTCATGTTCTTTTCTTCATGTCTTAGATAAGAGCACTTGGCTCCATTTAGTTATACAAATATCTCTTACAAGTGGTTATTCCACAGACTGCTTGAATTTCTCTCCCAAGAAAGCTTTTTCTTTCTTTGCCACATGGTCAGGCTGCAAATTTCCCAAACTTTTAAGTTCTGCTTCCTCTTTATATATAAATTCCAACTTTAAGTCATGTCTTTGCTCCTGCATCTGAATGTGGATGGTTAGAAGCAACCAGGCCATATCTTGAACACTTTGCTGCTTAGAAATTCCTTCCACCAGATGCTGTAAATCATCACTTTGAAGTTCAAATTTCCACAGATCTCTAGGGCAAGAGCAGAATGCAGCCAAGATCTTTGCTAAAGTATAACAAGGGAGACCTTTGCTCCAGTTCCCAATAAGTTTCTGATTTCCATCTGAGACCTCATCAGCCTGGACTTCACTGTCCATATCACTATCAGCATTTTGGTCACAACTATTTAACCAGTGTTTAAGAAGTTCCAAACTGTCTCTCATGTTCCTGTCTTCTTCTGAGCTCTCCAGACTCTTCAAACCTCTGCTCATTACCCAATTCCAAAGTTGCTTTCACATTTCACATGGTAGCTTTATAGCTATGCCCCATGCTAGGTACCAATTTTCTATATTTGGCTGTTTTTGCACTCCTATGAAGAAATACTTGAGAGTAGGTATTTATAAGAATCAGGTTTAATTGGCTCATCATTCTTCAGGCTGTACAGGAAGCATAGTGCTGGCATTTGCTTCTCAGGAGGCCTCAGGGAGCTTTTACTGATGGCGGAAGGTGAAGCAGGGGCAGGCACTTCGCATAGTAAAAGCAGGAGCCAGAGAGAAAGTTGGGGAGACGTGCCACACACTTTTAAATGACCAGATCTTGTGAGAACTCACTTTCATGAAGACAACACCAAGCCATGAGGGATCTGCCTCCACGACCCAAACACCTCCCACCAGGCTCCATCTCCATCACTGGAGATCACAATTTAATATGAGATTTGGGTGGGACAAATATCCAAACTATATTATCAGTTATTTTCTTTCAGTGCATTGAGATGGTCATTCTACTGTCTTGTAGCTTCCATTGCTTCTTTTGAGATTTTAGCTGTTACTCTAATTGCTGCCGCCTCTCTAAAGACATCTTTTAAGGTTTCTCTTTGCCTTTGGTTTTTTGCAGTTTCACTATAATGTACCTACATGTTGATTTATTTTTAAAATGTTCTACCTTGAGATTTATTGGGCTTCATAAACACGTGGTTTGGTGTCTTTTATTAGTTTTTTTTCTGAGACAGAGTCTTGTACCGTTGCCCAGGCTGGAGTACAGTGGTGTGGTCTCTGCTCACTGCAACCTCCACTTCCCAGGTTCAAGCAATTCTCCTGCCTCAGCCTCCCAAGTAGCTGGGATTACAGGCACTTGCCACCACGTCCGGATCATTTTTATATTTTTAGTAGAGACGGGGTTTCACCATGTTGACCAAGCTTGTCTTGAACTCCTGACCTTATGATCCACTGGGCTCAACCTCCAAAAGTGTTGGGAGTACAGGCATGAGCCACCATGCCTGGCCTTTTATTAGTTTTGGACAATCTTTAGTAACAATTTCTTTACATTTGCCTCTGTTTCCGTTATTTTTTCTTTAGGGACACCAATAAAATATATGTGCTAGACTGTCTCACCATATCCTCTGCATCACGATCTGTCAAGAAGCAATTATTTTCATGTCTTTTCACAATTAGGACTTTCTGAGCAAATGATATCTGAGTTAAAGAAAGTTAGAGGGTGTTAGGACTAAAGCCATCTGCTCCCATTCAAAGGGCAATAAGATTTATCCTCTTCTAACTCCCACCCACGCAACCTCAGGCCAAATGCTTGCATTCTGTAGTAGAGACGTTCCCATTTTTCTTTCTGGGACAATTAATTTACATTTCAAAGGGGAATAAAACCTGGAACCAGGGAGCCAGTGGCTTTCATTCCAAAGGATTGTAAATGACTGCAGAGCAAAGGTGTTTCTCTCTCTGAAAGAGAGGATTGTAGCTGGGAATGGTGTAGTCCATATGAATTAGGTTCATAATTTAAAATGTTAAGAGTCGTCATTTCAGAATTTCTCTCCTAAAGTGCAAAAACTCCTCTGCATAGGCAGGCTCATCAAACTATGCACTTTAAATAGGTGGATTTTATTGTATGTAAACCATACCTCAAAAAGATAAAATCAGGCAGAAAAAAAGTTATTGAATTTAAAATTTTAATAGTATTGTATTTTTTAATTCTAAAAAATCTATTTAGTTTTGTAAAAGGAAAATAAATCTTGGGGCCCCCAAATCACTCAGGCTAAAGAGAAATGTCAAGCTGGGAACTGCTTAGAGTCAACCTGCCTCCCATTCTGCCCAAAGTCACCCCTCTGCTCACTGAGATAAATGCATGTCTGATTGCCTCCTTTGGAGAAGCTGATCAGAAACTCAAAAGAATGCAACCATTTGTCTTTTATTTACCTATGACCTGGAAGCCCTACCCGCTTCCTGTCTTCCCACCTTTGGTTCCAGTGGTCCCGCCTTTCCAGAGCAAACCTATGTTCATCTTGCATATGTTGATTGATGTCTCATGTTTCCCTAGAATGCATAAACCCAAGCTGGGCTCTGACCACCGTGGGCACATGTTGTCAGGACCTCCTGAGGCTGTGTCACAAGCGTGTGTCCTCAATCTTGGCAAAATAAACTTTCTAAATTAATTGAGACCTGTCTCAGATGTTCAGGGTTCATAGTTTCCTTACACATATGTTGTGTCACTTTTTATATTTCTGGTTTTCTGCCAAAAAGATTTTAAAAAACTTTTATCTCCTTGAACATAGTAGACCCATTTCTTTTATCTGCTGATGTACTTGTGATGATTCCATTATTTGCAGTTCCTGTGGGTGGGTCTGTTTGTTGTTTCTGTTCATTCTCATCCATAGCATTTCTTTTCTTTTTTTTTGAGACAAAGTTTCACTCTGTCGCCCAGGCTGGAGTGCAGTGGCAAGATCTCGGCCCACTGCAACCTTCACCTCCTGTGTTCAAGTGATTCTCTTGCCTCAGCTTCCTGAGTAACTGGGACTATAGGGGCCTGCCACCACTCTCGGCTAATTTTTGTATTTTTATTAGAGATGGGGTTTTGCCATGTTGGCCAGGCTGGTCTCGAACTCCTGACCTCATGATCTGGCCGACTCAGCCTCCCAAAGTGCTAGAATTACAGGCATGAGCCACAGCGCCCGGCCCCATCCATAGCATTTTATCTTCATGTGTACTTGGTTATCCTTGACTCTGTTGAATATTGCGCTTGGAAAACATAATTGAAGACCTATGCTGTGTCCTTGCCTTCTAAAAGTAGGTTTTTAATTCCTTTTGCCAGGTGACTGGGAGCACTGCCAACAAAGGATTACCTTAATTCAAGTTCAGGTCTTGTTATTTTCCCCACCACTCAAATTTTTGAACTGTATTTTCATCTGTGCAAGGACTGGTTTATTTTTGGTTATTTCTTACTTCAAGTGTGCAGCATTTTGGGGTCACATCCCAAAGCCAGACCATATATTGGGTCTGACACTTGGTGGGCCCTGGATGTCAACTTTTTCCCCATAGTACCTTGAGGCTACCAAAGCCCTGACATGCAGCTAAACTTGGGACAATAGAGGCCCAAGTATTTTAATAACCTCTCTAGATTCTGGTCCTCTTTTTGAACTTAGCCAGATAATTTTTTATTCTTTCAAGGTCTGTGATGCTTGTAAGGCCAAGGAGGGAGGATCACTTGAGCCTATGAGTTCAAGACCAGCCTGGGTAACATGGCAAACCCCATCTCCACTAAAAATACAAAAAATTAGCCAGGTGTAGTGGTGCGTGCCTGTAATCCCAGCTACTCGGGAGACTGAGGCAGGAGAGTTGCTTGAACTTGGGAGGCAGAGGTTGCAGTGAGCGGAGATTGCACCACTGCACTCCAGCTTGGGTAACAAAGTGAGACTCCGTCTCAAAAAAAACGGAAGAGAAGTCTGAGAGCCTCCGCTTGGGAACCCCATTGTAGCTTGGGCAGGAACCTGAACCAGCAGGAATATCCCATCAATAGACCCCCCGGCCCCTCCGCCGCGCTGCGCCGTAGCCAACCTCGCAGGATTGGCCTTCAATAGCGACACCGTGTGGCAGCATCCAGCAATGGCAGCATAGGTCTGGGGTGGTTCTTTGTCCATCCTGTACCAGGGAGCAGGACAGAAAAAGCAGGATTCTTGGACAATACAGGGGAGGAGGGAGGGCCCAGGAAGGAAGCATTGGATTTACTGTGTGTCAGAGTAGGCGAGTGCTCAGGTATTATGAGAGAAAGCAAGCTCACATCTTTGCTCTGCCACAGCCTGAGGAGTTGGCAAGTCAGTGCATCACTTTCTGCCTCCGTTTCTTTATTTGCAGAATGGTGACAATAATAGAGCCTATCCCCTAAGGCGTTTGTGAGGATCAAATGAGTTAGTGCATGTTGAATAGTGCCTGGCACATATTAGGTGCCCAGTAAATGTTGGAGGTTGCTGTTGTTATCATTATTATTAGAAAAGATTAAAAGGGATGAGGTAATATTGGCACCCAAGTTAGCTTATGCCATAAGATGCAGAGGTAGCTATCATAATTCTCACTTTATAAATGATGAGACTGAGCTTCAGAAAATGCAAGTAATTTGCAAAGCAAACAAGCCTGATCACACCAAATCTTTCCCAGAAACTGAATTTATTGCTGGCAGAGATCAAATTTGCACTTAAACTCGTGTCTTCTGGTCTGACTTGTGTTTCCAGAAGTTTGACCTTAACCTAAAAACCCGATCTCCACGATGCTTCAGTCGGGATTAGGGTCAGATGCAAAATTTTATGTCAAATGAATCTGCAGTCCAAGTGAACCACACAGGGGAAACAAACCTTATTTCTTTTTCTTGAATCCATTTCCTCTTTCCATCTTCAGTGCTTCTGCCTGATTTTAACTCTCATCTCCTGCCTGGACTATGCATCATCTTCTAATTATCATTATTATTATTATTTTGAGACAGAGTTTTGCTCTTGTTGCCCAGGCTGGAGTGCAGTGGCACGATCTTGGCTCACTGCAACCTCCGCCTGCCAGGTTCAAGCGATTGTCCCCCCTCAGCCTCCACAGTGGCTGGGATTACAGGCACCTGCCACCATGCCAGGCTAGTATTTTGTATATTTAGTAGAGACAAGGTTTCACCATGTTGGCCAGACTGGTCTCAAACTCTTGACCTCAGGTGGTCCACCTGCCTCGGCCTCCCAAAGTGTTGGGATTGTGAAACACCATGCCCAGACCCTTGATCTTCTACTTAGTTTTCTTTCTCCCAGTACTGCTGCCCTGTAGCTTGCCCTCTATGCATGTAGAAGGCTGGGGTGGTATTCCTAACTAAAATATCCCCCTACCTAGAGCCTTCCAGAGACCTCCCCCATCTCCTGTAACACTGCCCAGCCTCCTTAGCTGTGCTCAATCTGACCCTGTCTCCCTGCTGAACCTCTTTTCCTGCTGCTCTCTCAAGAGCTGTGTTCTCTTCCTTTTGTTCCTGAAGCATTTGGACACATCCCTACAGTAGCACTGGCCATGTTTTAGTGCAACTATCGTTTGCACCGAATCTTTCCAGGAGACTGAATTCATTGCTGGTAGAGATCATATCTGCACCCCTGGTGTCCCCTTAGTCACTAACATGGTGTAAACTAGGAAGTGTTGATGAATGAGGCCAATTATCCTTGGGGCTCATTTAGGATACAGAGGCGGCCACTCGAATTTAGGATCAAATGCAACTCTTCCTCATATTATTGGGAAGTAAAAAAAAAATGGGAAAAAAGTAAATGGCCATTATATGTTATATCAATGTGTCAATTCAATATATGCTAAGAAACCTCAACTAATGCAGTTTGGCGATACAGCAGAGGCTCTGTCATCCACAAGCAAAAGAAAAGATATTATCATGGCCAGAATTGATAGAGGTACTTTCTTGTGATATCAGAGAACAACAGCTCAAATTGGAAAGCTTAGGCAGGTCCCAAATGGCAGGATAGAGACCAGGGTACTGGAGTAGTCTGCAGATTTATGAAACATGCTGGGAGCATCAGCAGCAACTCCTCATTCTTCTGGCTGTCAGTGGTACAATGGAGAAGTCAGGCGTTCCTAATTGAACTACCTGGATTCAATCCTAACTTAGCTGTGCGACTAGCTGTGTGACCTTGGACAAGCTCCTCAACTTCTCTGTGACCAACTTGACTCATATTTAAAATGGGGTAGTCACAGCACACCCCGTGTTATTGTGAGGAGTTAATATTTACAAAGTGCTTGGCATTTTTAGTCCATTTCTGTGGCTATAAAGGAAAGCCCAAGGCTGGATAACTTATAAAGCAAAGAGGTTTATTTAGCTCACGGTTTGGCAAGCTGTGCAGGAAACATGGCACCAGCATCTGCTCCTGGTGAGAGCTCCAGGCTGCTTCCACCCGTGGTGGAAGGTGAAAGGGAGCTGATGTGCGCCGAGATCGCATGGTGAGAGGAAGAGAGAGAGGAGGGAGGAGGTGCCACGCTCCTCTAAACAAAAAGCTCTTGTGTGAACAAACAGAGTGAGAACTCACTTATCTCTCCACCATCCACAGGGAGGGCATTAATCTATTCATAAGGGATCCACTCCCAAGTTCCAAACACCTTCCATCAGGCCCCACCACCAGCCGTGGGACCGAATTTCAACATGTGATTTGGAGCACAAACATCCCAACTCTGGAAGACAGTGTCTTGCAAGTAGCAGGCAGCACACACGTGTTAGCTCATGATGTCACCCAGCCAGGAAGCAGTCCGATTAGAATGCAGGCTAACCCACAACATCAAGATGTCTGGGAGAGAGGGGTCTGGTCTTGTTTCCTTCCACTCACATTGATGCTCTACACTCACGCATGTCTAGTTCTTGTGTCACATCCAGTGTAGCTCTGGTTTTGAAAACAAGCAGTCATTTCCCTTCTCCTGCAAAGCTGTGGTCAACAGCTGGGCTCATTAAAGAGCCATCGTTCCTCTGAGAGTGACTGAATCTGGACCATCTGACCAGTACATCACCTGAATGCATTTGGCTCCCCATGGCCTGTCTCCCTGAGAATTAGCTCCCTTGTCTCACCTCCTTGGCATTCCAAGTTTAAAAACAAAAGCTTTCTGAGGTTTGAGTTATGGCAGCCTGCTGTTTCTGTTGCCCAGCTGGCACTCAAGAATGTTCTGTCTTAGGCGCCTTCGTTATTGGCAACAAAGGTTTTTTTCCCGATATATTGCTTACGTTACATCAATTGATTAATGATCTGTAGAGCGCGTCTTCTAGCGCTTTTCCATCCGTGTCTCCTGAGTGGGCTTGTTCATGAGCAAAATGTGTCTGCTTTTCTGTCTCTCCCTTGCCTCACCCACGGCTGCTTCTGGGTGGCATGGCAGGCAGGGAATGGGGTTTTATGGCAAGAGAGGAGCTGGATCCTAGGATTCATCTGTCAATAGTGTGCACTCGAACCACCCCTTTGCTTCTTGGGGCCCAGGCCTTCTGTGGAATGAGAAGGTTGGACTTGGGATTGCCAAGGCTCCTTCCAGCTCATTATTCTTTGGTGCTACTCGGCTTCTCTCCCGGCTCCTGCCTCAGAGCTGACCATTCAGGAAACCCCTTAAAGGCAGTGGCATGAGGAGCCCCCATCTGCTGCAGTTGGGGGAGGTTCAAGACGTACCACGGCCAGACTTCTCAGCCTGGGGGCCTGGCCCCCAATAGGCGTTCTGCTGATGCAGAGGGTCCATGTGCTCCTAATGAGACCCTGGATTTGTAATCAGTGATGATGACTCTTTGAGGGTTTCCTTTGGGATTTGAAGATCTTGTCCAGTTGCCAGTTAACTAGCATTTCAGTGAGACTAACAGTGGCTTCTAAGAGGCTGACACCAGGCCTGTTGCTTCTCTTGCATTCCTGTGACATCCAGCACAGGGCTGGGTGCACTGTAAATGTTCCTAAAGATTTCTGAGGAATGGTCAGAAGTCAGTGGTAGGAGGTGGCTGCTGAGAAACCTGATGTCATCTCAGGTGGCATGTTAATTAGAATGAGGGAGATGATGGCCTCACTGTTGCATGCTGAATAGAACTCATCTGTAGAGCTAAGTTCCATTGTGATTACTCACTAATGCTCCATGAGAGTAGGCACAGTGTTCGCCTTTTTTGCCACTGTATTGCCAGAAAAAGCACTGGGCCTGTCAGACACGAGGCTTGCAATAAACACGTCACCTGCCCAACAGAGATCTTGGGCTCCTTCAAGATTGCAAGGATGCTCCTCCGCATGTCTCACATGAAAAGGTGCAAAAGTAGCTGGAGAGATTTAACCCACTGACTCCGGGAAGCCTGAGAGTTACCCCCAGATATTCGAAGAGTTGCTGCATAGAGGGGAATTTAACTCTGAGTCTTGTATCACATGACTCAGAACTTGCTCTTTGTCAGAGCCATCCATAGATAGATTGGGTATGGTGGAATGGTGAGCCTTCAGTCACTGGGGGCACTCAAACCTAAGCTAGGGGCCACCTGGTAGGGATGTTGTCACACACATTCAAACGTCACCTAGGGAGGGCACAGTGTATGTCTGTGTTTTTTCCTGCTGAGCTAACATCTATCCCCCTTTGCAGTCATGGTATCCTGTTTTGGCTTTGAAAATCCCATTGATTTCCGCCTTGTGGGACTTGGTGATGCCACCGAGGACAGCTATGGTGGGAACTAGTTCTCAGCATGCCCCATGCTCCCCAGCTAAGTGTGACACAAGACCTAAGTGAGGTTTCCGTAGAGTGTTGATTCTCAAAGTGTGGCGCCCAGCACAGCGACATCAGCCTCACCTGGGAACTTGTTAAAAATGCGCAATTCTGGAGTTCTACCCCAGAATCAGGAACTCTGTGGGCTCCAGCAATCTGTCCGCACGGGCCCTCAAGAGGCCATGTATTTTATTTTGCATTCCCTGCCCATTCCCTGCTTGCTACACCACCCGGAGGTAGCCATGGGTGAGGCAAGGGAGAGAGAGAAAGGGGAACACATTTTGCTCGTGAATGAGCCCACTCAAGAGATACCAATGGAAAAGTGCTAGAAGATGCATTCTATAGATCATGAAATTCATGCTCTTAAGGTCCCTGGGACCTGTCCTATTAGGACACAAGTCTTCAGTTTTTTTTTTTTTTTCAATTCTTTGAGCTCCTTCTTTGACTTTAAATAAATTCTGAGTTTTCTTTTGCTTCAGTTAGCTAGAGTCAATGTCTGTTGCTTAGAGTCAAAGAGCCCAGTAAACACTGGATGGGAAGGATTTGGTCAGATGAGCCCTTAGGCCCTTCCAGCCTCGCCACTTTGAATGTATGAGTGAATGAATAAATCGTTGATGGAATTGAACTAGATCCCTTCTAGTTTGAGCTTTCTTTAAGAGAAAGTCAAGTGAAGGTGGTGGGAGGCAGGGGGAAGGTCAGGAATGTGACCACTGCTGATGCTGATCCCACTGTGGATGTTGATCCCAGAATGACCAGAGTTCTGTGTGGACCAAGATTAGGACACGCTCAGGAAGCCTGCCCTTGCTGAGCACCTCTTTGCTTCTTTGCTGAGGGAAGCCATGCAAGCTCCCGAGGTCCCATTTTCTTCTCTAAGGAGAGGATTAATCTGTGCTCTTTGCTCCTTCCTCTTCTGTAGCTAAATTAAAATTCACGCGTGACTAACAGCAGCGCTGGGGTGGTCTGTGTGGAGTGCTGCCTGTTGGGCTGTGAGCAATTTGCCAAAGAAGTCTTCATCCTGGTAATTTAAGCCAGATGCTTCAGTGCAGACCCCGCTGACTCATCAACAGCCCTGCCTTCCTGAGGACTGAGCTGGGGGTCAGCTCTCTGCTCATGCCATCTGCGTTTCTCGAAGCACCCTGCTGGGGGGTTGCGAGGGAGTGGGGGACAGGAAGAACATACACTTTGGGAGACTACGTGGTGTGGGGGATCTGAAGGATGGGGAGTTATTCTAGCTGGCATGAAGATTTATCCGAAGGAGGAATTGGTGAGTGTCTACGTGTGGGACTCGGGGCTCCGAAACTTGCATGCATTTGGAAGAGGAAATGTTCAAAGCACCAGTTCACGAGATTTTCGTAGCTATTTGGGAAGCAGTCTGTGGGCAGAAGAAGCAAGCTCAGGGACAAGAGAGAGAGCTGGTGGTTTGGCAGGATGAGCAAAAGGCTCTTTCTGGCTCTGGACTCTTTGTTCTTTCTGCTGTTCTTGGCTTCTCTTCCATCTCATTTTGCCAGATCTCCTGACCTTCTGGGTTTCTGCCTCTTGTTTCCACATGTCGCCTTCTGTGGCAGAGCCCATTTTGGTTGCAAGTGACTTTTCCCCAACTTGTAACAACTTGGGGACACAGTGGAGCTTTATTGGCTCCTGGAGTCAACCCCTAAATTTGAACAACCAAGTCTTAAAAAGGGAAGGCTGCAGTTGGATTTCAGGAATGGCTGGAACAGGGACTTGAACTCTGATGCCAGAGCCTCATCTTTGCTTCTCTCTGTGTGGTGGTTTCACCGTCTCTTCCCATAGACCAGTTTCTGCTGCACAGTGGGAAATATGGTTGCCAACAGTACCCTAGTTTGCCTTTTGGGTGATTCTGACTGTGGGAGAGGGGCTGGCTTTTACTTTCTCTATCCCAAGTTGAATTAGGGAGGAAGCTCAAGACTAAAAAATCACAGCTCTGCCAATGACTACCCGTGTACCTGTGACTGAACTGCAGACAATGGGCTCAGGTCGCTCCCCGATAGGATGTGTTCTTCCAGGCCCTTGGTCTCTCACTCACCCAAGAATGGGGGAGAGGACCCCACTGGGCTCAGTGAGCTCATTTAAGTAAATTTTGGACCCCAAAGAGTTTTGCAGAAAGTGATTTATTTAGGCAGAGAGGGAGAAAAAGAAAAGAGAGAGAATGAGCTCCCATGTTGTCATGAGAGGGGATCCAGAAATGGAGTCTGCACAGATGTGGGAGAAGGGGACTTTTCACCTGGGAGATATTCCTGCCCTATTCAAGTTGTTTGTCCTATGAAGGGAGTTCCTTTAAAATTCCACTGGAGTGATTGATTGTTGATTTCTGACATCTGATTTGTTGTTTGGCGCACAGTCCTCCCATAGCTTCTCGTGGGCTTTCTAGACAAAGGCAGCTCACCTGGGCAGTCTATCTTCCCGTGCACGAGAAGGTTAAACAAAGACCTCTAGTCTCCCGGATGGAGAGGCAGGTGGAGGTATGGTGCTGGGAAGTTCTTGCCTTTGAAACCACACCCCTTGTGGACCTGGGAAGAGAATACATTCCCTCATACCCATCACATATAGCCGATTCTTGAGTTAGGAGACAAGTCGAGGCAAAGGCACACAGAGTGAAAGTCAGGGTGTGAGCAAATGAAACACCAACCAGCAGAGATTAAACTATGCAAACAGGTCTGCCTGACTCAGGGAACAGAGGAGACTGAGGCAGATGAGAAGTCCCCGCCGAGGCCACCAGGATGCCCAGGCCTTGGGGCTCCAGGAAACGTGGTCTCCATGCTCAACCTCGGCTCTGCCTTCCTCAGAAGATGCCTCTAGCTGGACCGAGCTGGTTTTTAATCATGCTGCCTTCGTAAGCCAGGTGCATGATCCCGGGCTAGTTAACTACAGGTGCATTTCCTTAACCAATTTTTAAAAAGTAGGGTGGGGTTAGGAACTCTTGCCTGGCTCTGTTGTTGTGACAATTTGAGTTCACTTGACTTTCTCTCAGAGTTCAAACTAGAAGGGATCTGGTTCAGTTCCATCACTCTGAACAGCAGTTTTCTCACCTGAGAAGTGGGAACGAATGTAGCTCCCAGGTCAGGGAGGCAGGGATTGCCTGGTGGTTGGGAGCAGAGGCTCTGGAGCCACAACACCTGGCTACAATTTCAGTTTCGCTGCTTAGAAGCGGTGTGACTTTGGTCTGGTTCCCCAATCCATGAATGTCCTAGCTTTCTCATCTCTAGAATAATGGGGATGATCATAATGACACCTACTTGTAGGGGTGGCGTGAGGAGTAAATGAGTCAATGCCCATGAAGAATGTAGGACACCGAATGGCATCTGGCAAGCAATCACTGCTAGCATTTACTCCTTGCTATCTTTGCGGTTCTGGCTGATATTTCTCTAGGGCCTCCCCGTGGCTGTTACTAACCCAGGACAGGCTGTAGCTCTGGGCCATTCCCTCCACGGCCAGTGGCCCCTCTGCTTCTGTCTCTGCTACTCCAGAATGGAAGCGAATAAGAATTGAGAGTGATATTCTTATATCGAATCTGTTCTGATTTATAGTTTTAAAAAGTAACCATTCTAGAACCTTCGTTCCCTGTTATGAATGGATTGCTTTTAAGAATAGCTTCTATTCTGAGCACTGTGTCAAATGCTCCACATTCGTGATTTAATTTTCCCAACAACAGAGCCAGGCAAGAGTTTCTAACCCCACTCCGCTTTTAAAAAATTGGTTAAGGAAATACACCTGTAGTTAACTGGCCAGGGATCATGCACCTGGCTTATGAAGACGGCATGATTAAAACCCAGCTCGGTTCAGCTAGAGGCATCTTCTGGGGAAGGCAGAGCCGAGGTTGAGCGTGGAGACCAGGTTTCCTGGAGCGCCAAGGCCTGGGCAACCTGGTGGCCTCGGCGGGGGCTTCTCATCTGCCTCAGTCTCCCCTGCTGCCTGAGTCAGGCATAGAAGTTTAACCTCTGCTGGCTGGTGTTTCATTTGCTCACACCCTGACTTTCACTCAGTGTGCCTTTGCCTCAACTTGTTTCCCACCTCGAGGATAGGTTCTATGTGGTGAGTGTTGTGCCCAAAGTCTTTGTTCCCCTCGCACCCCTCGCCCAGGGTAGGGGACGAAGCTGCGGCCTCGGTGATCTGGGCTGGAGGAAAGGGATGAGAGAAGCGCGTCAGTCCCGCTCCCCGCCAGGCGGTGGCGCCAGTGTTCAGGCTAGACCGGGCTCCGCGTGGCTGTGCAGCTCAGCAGCTGCAGCCCAGCCAGGCTCCTCAAGGCCCCACCTGGAGAAGCACCCGTTCTGGGCATTACCTGTGAGGCAGGGGGTAAGGGGAGAGGTCCAGGGGAGTGGCGAGGCTGTAGCAGAGAATGTGGGCGTTCGTGAGCCCCGCGGTCCAGGCTCCTGCTTTCTGGGGACAGCCAAGATGGCCTTGAAGTCCGCAGCTACAGGGCACGTCCCTCAGAGCCCAGGGGTGCCCGCGCCCCCTCCGGCCCCTCCGCCCTCTGCGGAAAGAAACCCAGGCCCTGGCTTGCTGGGACGGGTCCTCCCGGGGGCGCCAGCTGCTTCCCTGTCCGTAGACTAAGCAGCCAACGATGTGACTTCAAGGTCCCCTCGAGCTCTCCTCAGTCATGTGGATTATGTGAAAGCAACCTGATTTGGGGCTACTATTCGTTCATTCATTCCTTCATTCACTCATTTGGGATGGAGAGCATCATGGTATGCCAGGCACCTTAGCAAGGGCAGAAGACAGAACCCGGCAGACTCTACCACTGCTCCTGTGGGATTTGAGGTTTAGTGGGGGATACAGGGAACTGAGCACATAGCTTGGGAAGTGCCCTTAACCCAGCCCAGAAAGATCAAGGCGAGCTTCCTGGAGGAAGACCGACCTAAGCTGATGGCTGAAAGGGAGAAAGAGTTTGCAGGGCTTGAAAAGGGGGGTGGGGGTGGGATTGGACATGGGGCCTCAGAGACTTCTTGTTTTTTCAGAGGATGTGGGGAGCTGGCTCTGTGCTCTCCCATTTTTGTCACTCAGAGTGCAGGGACTCATGACCTGGGGCGGGAGGAAGCCCATTTCCATCTGTCCATGTGCAAGGTGTAGGATTAGGACTTTGATGGAATTGGATTTTCTTTCTCCCCAGGAAACCAATGTCTGTATGAGACTCCCCGGTTTTGCCCATAACTGCATTGTCCTGTGGATGCCCAGTGGAGCCCATCGTGAGAACCCGAGGGTCAGGCTGAATAGGCCATGCTCCCCTGTGGTAAGCACCTGCCTTCCTGAACCACTGTCGCACCCTGACGTTCACTCAGTGTGCCTTTGCCTCGCCTTGTTTCCCAGCTCGAGAATAGGTTCTATGTGGTGAGTGTTGTGCCCAAAGTCTTTGTCCTGCCTTCCCGAACCACTGTCAGAACCCAGTGGCTCTGCCAGCCTGTGTGTCTCCACAGGCTGTGGGGAGGGAGGTGCAGGGGGGTGGGTTCTGCCCAGGCTTCTCGCCTTGCTCCTGCCTAGTGTGGCTCTGCAGGGGGAGCCTACTCTTCTTAGGATAGATACCCTTCTGGTTTTGGTGGTGAGAGACAAGTGTCATTCTTGGCACACAACAGCACCTCAGGATGCCTGATGAAACACGATTGGTTTTGCCAGCAGCGTGGGTGAGCTGTGGCTGGCTGGGCTGGCCTCCTCACTTTCTTCATTTGGGGTCTCTGAATGACAGGTTCCTGGCACCCACATCTTGGGGCCACTGGGGGATGGGGCTTCCTGTCTTTCCCCTGCTGTTTGGTAAAAGGCCGAGACTGCCAGTGCTCTGTGCCAGGCCAGTACTCCTCCTCTGGGGGCCTGTGTCCCTGACCAGAGGAGGGCAAGAGGCAGCACCCTGGAAGAGAAAGGGCTTTGGGGTTGGGAGCGAGAGGCTGAGGGGCTGGCCTTGTTGGGCTCTTTACCCACTGCAGGATTTTTACAAAGTCCTGCAGGCTAAGGTGTGAAATTTGGTTTCCTATTATAAAACAAAGATGCCCACCCCCATGGTGACTTAGTCATGGTGTGAAGCTATGAGGTACAAGGACAGTGACAGTCATGATAACCAAGGCTGCTGCTTATCGATGTTTGCGAAGGCAGCTCCCGTGTGTGGGTCTTTACATTTGTGAATCATGCATGGGGCATAGGTATGAGCTGTCTACATGCTGAAGAGCACAATGTTACTGAGAGTAGGGTGGTGATGAATGCTGTCCTGGGCTCCCTAGACCTGGATGAGCCCCGCAGCAAGCCCAGGCCTCCTATGCAGCCTAGACAAGTGTGCCTCCTCTCCGGTGCTCATGCTTTATTATGGAGGAGGTTGGCCCAGATGACCTGTAAGGGTCCATCCCATGAAGTGGCTGTGGGAGAGTCACCATCAGCAACCTGCCGGGGATGCTGAAGGCAGGGGACAAAGAGACCAAGGGGCTGGTTATTGATGACAGGCCAGGATGGGGACCTGGTAGAAACAAGATCTGATCCTCAAAGGGTCCCCAAATCCATGGTTCCTCATTGGTGGTTATTCTCAGCCTTAAGAAGAGGGTGTTCCTTACTGGGGGTGATTCAGAATCATCGAGACGGCGGGGCATGGAGGCTTTGTCATCCCAGCACTTTGGGAGACCAAGGTGGGAGGATTGCTTGAACATAGGAGTCAGAGACCAGCCTGGGCAACATCATGAGACTCCATTTCTACAAGAAATTAAAAAATTAGCCAGATGCGGTGGTGTGTGCCTGTAGTCTCAGCTTCTCAGAGGCTGAGACAGGAGGATCCTTTGATCCCAGGAGTTTGGGGTTGCTGCGAGCTATGATCATGCCACTGTACTTCAGCATGGGCAACAGAGTGAGATCTTGTCTCTAAAAAAATAAATAATAAAAGTAAAAAAGACAGGTAAAACAGAATCGCTGAGACTTTCTGGTGAGACTTCCCTGTGGGAAGTCAAGCTACCTTGAGGAGTCAGCCTTAGGCATCAGAAGCAATAAAGGTAGAAATCAGGCCCAAGCTCTGTGAAAGGCCCAGAAGGACCCATAAATCAATCAACAAGCCTTAAACACCTTTCCTGTGCAAACTTAGGTCTGGTGACCATTTACTGTGTTTGCAATGTTATTATTAGTGTTAAAAAAAAAATGCCAGTGCAATCCCCATTGCCCTGGCAATTTGTATTTTTCTTCTCTTTTCAGTATTTTCCATCCGCCTCCATTCTCTCTGACCCAAGACAAGTAAAACTAAGAGCTGCCATTTAATGAACATGTATAATATGGTTTGGCTGTGTCCCTACCCAAACGTTTTCTTGAGTTGTAATCCCCATAATCCCCACATGTCTAGGTAGAGACCTGGTGGGAAGTGATTGCATCATGGGGTTTGTTTCCTCCATGCTGTTCTAGTGGTAGTGAGTGAGTTCTCATGAGATCTGATGGTGTTGTGAGGGATGCTTCCCTCTTCACTCACTCTTCCCTCTCCTGCTGCCACGTAAAGAAGGACCTTCCTTCTTCCCCTTCCACCATGATTGTAAGTTTCCTGAGGCCTCCCCAGCCATGGAACTGTGAGTCAGTTAAGCCTCTTTCCTTTATAAATTACCCAGTCTCCAGTATTTCTTCATAGCAGTGTGAAAACAGACTAATAAAACGTACTATGTGCCAGGCTCTGTATTAAGTGCTTTATGTGCATGATTTCATTTAAGATTTCTGTGAGGTAGCATCATTATAATCACTTCTTTTTAATTTATTTTTTAATTAATTTTTTATTTTTGTGGGTATATAGCAAGTCTATGTATTTATGGGTTACATGAGATATTTTGATATAGGCATGCAATGAATACTAATCACAGCATGGGGAATGGGGTATTCATCACCTCAAGCATTTATCCTTTGTGTTACAATCCAATTATACATTTTAAGTTATTTTTAAATGTACAATTAAATTATTTTTGACTATAGTCACCATGTTGTGCTAGCAAATACTATGTCTTATTCATTCTAATGATATTTTCGGGTCTATTAACCATCCCCACTTACCCCCACACCCGTACTACCCTTCCAAGCCTCTGGTATCTATCCTTCCACTCTGTATGTCCGTGAGTTGCATTGTTTTAATTTTTAGCTCCCACACATAAGTAGAACATGTTTGCCTTTCTGTGCCTGGCTTATTTCACTTAATCTAATGACCTTCAGTTCCATCCATGTTGTTGCAAATGCTAGAATCTCATTCTTTTTTGTAGCTGTGTGGTACTCCATTGTGTATTGTGCATTTTCTTTATCCATTCATCTGTTGATGGACACTTAGGCTGCTTCCAAATTTTGACTATTGTAAACAGTGCTGCAATAGACATAAGAGTGCAGATATCTCTTTGATATACTCCTTTCCTTTCTTTGGGGTAAATGCCTAGGAGTGGGATTGCTGGGTCGTATGGTAGCTCTATTTTTAGTTTTTTGAGGAGCCTCCAAACTGTTCTCCATAGTGGTTGTACTAATTTACATTTCCACCAACAGTGGATGAGGGTTCCCTTTTCTCCACATCCTCGCCAGCATTTGTTATTGCCTGTCTTTTGGATAAAAGCCACTTTAACTGGGGTGAGATGATATTTCATTATAGTTTTGATTTGCATTTCTCTGATGATCATTGATGTTGAGCACCTTTTCATATGCCTGTTTGCCATTTGCATGCCTTCATTTGAAAAATGTCTATTTAGATCTTTTGCCCATTTTTAAATTGAATTTTGTTTTCCTATAAAGTTGTTTGAGCTCCTTATGTATTTTGGTTACTAATCTCTTATCAGATGAGCAGTTTGCCAGTGTTTTCTCCCATTCTGTGGGTTGTCTCTTCACTTTGTTGATTGTTTCCTCTGCTGCTCAGACTCTTTTTAACTTGATGTGATCTCATTTGTCCGTTTTTCCTTTGGGTGCCTGTGCTTATGGGGTATTGCTCAAGAAATTATTTGCCCATTCCAATGTCCAGGAGAGTTTCCCTGGTGTTTTCCCTTAGTAATTTCATAGTTTGAGGTCCTAGATTTAAGTCTTTAATTCATTTTGATTTGATCTTTGTATATGATGTTTGAGGTAGAGGTCTAGTTTCATTCTTCTGCATATGGATATCTACCTTTCCCAGCACTAATTGAAGAGACTGCCCTTTCCTCACTGTATATTCCTGGCACTTTTGTCGGAAATGAGTTCACTGTAGATAGGTGAATTTATTTCTGGCTTCTCTTTCCTGTTCCACTGGCTTATGTGTCTGTTTTGATGCCAGTACCATGCCATTTTGGTTACTATAGCTCTGTAGTAAAATTTGAAGTAAGGTAATGGGATTCCTCCAGTTTTGTTCTTTTTGCTTAGGATAACTTTGGCTGTGTTAGGTCTTTTGTGGTTCCAAATAAATTTTAAGATTGTTTTTCTATTTCTGTGAAGAATGTCATTGGTGTTTTGATAGGGATTGCATTGAATCTGTAGGCTGCTTTGGGTAGTATGAACTGGAATATTTTTCCATTTTTTGTGTCCTCTTCAACTTCTTTAATCAGTGTTTTATAGTTTTCACTGTATAGATCTTTTATTTCTTTGGTTAATTATTTGTAGCTATTGTAAATGGGATTATTTTCTTAATTTCTTTTTCAGGTTGTTTGCTGTTGGCATATAGAAATGTTATTGAGTTTTGTATGTTGATTTTGTATCCTGCAACTTTACTGAATTTGCTTATCAGTTGTAATAGTTTTTTTGGTGAAGTCTTTATATTTTTCTGACTATAAGATTATATCATCTGCAAACAAGGATAATTTTTACTTCTTTTCCAATTTGGCTGCCCTTTTTTTCTTTCTCTTGTCTGATTGCTCTAGCTAAGACTTCCAGTACTATGTTGAATAACAGTGGTGAAAGTGGGCATCTTTGTCTTGTTACAGATCTTAGAGGAAAGGCTTTCAGTTTCTCCCCATTTGGTATCATCACCTCCTCTTTAGAGGTGAGGAATCTGGTATACAGAGAACATAAGTATCTTGTCTGAGGTTACATTGTTAGGTCACATCCAGAGCCTCATTCAAAACCAGGTCTGTTAGACTCCACTGAATTGTGTTCCACAAAGTAAGAAGATATTTTTTGTTTTTTTATTGTTCCTTATATTGACCTGATATGGCTAGGACTGTTCGCGTGACTTTAGGTTGACCATAATGTTCTCCCCAAAAGGCTGGTCAGTTTGTGTTTTGTTCCCCTTGTCCTTCCACCTAATAAACTTTGGGAAACCTAAGCATCCCCAAGAATGCTGCAGGCAAGTCAACTGCTGTGGCCTCCCCTTTTGGCTCAGGGTCAGCCCCTCTCAGTCACAGCCGGACTCAGCCCACCTATAGGCACTGTCATGAAAACATTGGGGTGGAAGAGGCTCTGAGGTAAATAGATGGAAATGGAAATATTTCTTTCTTTTGGCATTTATTTTCTGGGTGGTGGGCCTTAGGGAGGAATGGCAGGAGGTGAAGGATTCATTCCTTCTAGCATCAGACTAGTTTAGTGGGCTTCTTTACCACCTCTTTGGTCCGGTGGTGATTACCCTGTGTCAGGCCATCCAAGAGGGAAGCCCAAGGACATCCAGGGAGCAGGTGTTCCCAATGCCATGGTGACAACACTCTTTATTTTGGGGAGCCTTCCTGTCTTGCCCACTGCCCCCTGCCCCCACAATAATCTTACTTTCCTGTCTTCCAGGAAAGGAGCAATAACTCAGTCACAATGAAGAATAAGTGACTATCAATGTTGAGTAGCTCCCTGCACCCCAGGGGTGGTGAGGGGTGAGATAGGAGTTGCCTCTTAATTGTAAAGTCGAAGGAATTACATTTACTTCTGGAACTTCAAATGTCAGTGAGTGGCTTGGGGAAAGGGTATCCTACGTTGGATGCTGATGCTGCTGGTAGTCACAAAATATTCTCCACTTTTTTTTTTAAAGCTTTTATGTTTCATTGACAAATGCCAACCTTCAGGCCCATGTTCAGTGGGTTCCCACCAGACACACTCCCAGTCTCCTTGGTCTATGCACTCTGAAAATACCTCATTGGTTTCCTCCAGGTGTCTCCGTTAGCAAGTGGGATCCCCACAAAAACCCCACTGTTGGGTGCTCAGTTTTGAGTGCCACTAGCCTGATAAGCCCAAGATCCCATGGTATGATTTCGGGAGGCCATGGGCACCACCCTCTTTGATGTCAGCCCCAAAGCTTTGACTACACCCCAGGGTGGCTTTAGACTGATGCAACAAAATGCCATGAACTGAGTGGCTTATAAACAGCATACATTTACTCCTAACAGTTCTGGAGGTTGGGAAGACTAAGATCAAGGCACTGGCGGATCTGGTATCTGGTGAGGACCTGATTCCTGGTTTATAGATGGCACCTTCTGGCTGTGTCCCCACATGGTGGAAGGTGCAAGAGGTCTTTCTGGGGTCTTTTTTATAAGGGCACTAATCCCATTTGGAAGGGCTCCGCCCTCATGACCTAACCACCTCCCAAAGGCCCCATCACCACATACCACCACATTAGGGGTTAGTTTTAGCATATGGATTTGGGGAGGATACAAACATTCAGACCATGGTGCATTCCTAGTGTGGACAACTCTTCAGTCATCAGAACACCTTCTGCTTGCCTATCCTTGTAGGCATTTTGACCCACTGAGAAGCAAACTGAACTCAAATCAAGGAAACTTGGGTTTGAGGTCCATCCTTGTCACCATTTTTCTATCCTGTGATGTTGAGCAAGTCACTTTACATTCCTGGCTGACAATTTCCTCAGCTATTATAACTCTTGACCACTTTGAGAGGTTTTTGTCAGGATCAAATAGGATGATATAAATGAAAGTAATTTTAAATAATTAAGCTGCATAGTGATTAGAATGTTTTCAGCAAACAGGCAAAATAAAACAAAATTAAGACTGGCTGTCTTAGTGTGTTTTACACTGCTATAACAGAATATCTGAGACTGGATAATTTATAATGAACAGAAATTTATCAGCTCATAGTTCTGATGGCCAGGAAGTCTAGGAGTAAGGCGCTGGCATCTGACGAGCACCTTCTTGCTGTGTGACCACATGGCAGAAGGTAGGAGGACAAAGAGAGGGCAAGAGAGAAACACAAAGAGGGCCAAATATGCCCTGTCATAATGACATTCATTCAACCCATGAGGGCAGAGCCCTCACGGCCTAATCACCTCTCAAAGGCCTCACCTCTTAATACCGTTACAATTAAATTTCAACACGCATTTTGGAGGAAACAAACATTCAAACTGTAGCACTGGCTTAAATAATAAAGGAGATTTATTGGGTCCTGTAAGTGAAAAGTCCAGAGACTGGGCACACATTGACACCATGATTTCGATTTCTCCACGCATCTCTCAGCTCTGTCCTCCTCCTGGTCCTGGCTTCATCCTGAGGCTTGAGCTGTGGTGGCTTCAGGATTCACAGGTTCTCACAACAACCACAGTAAGAGAGACTCTTGAGAAAGAGGATCAGTTTCCCCAGAGCATCCACCAAACCTGCCCTTGTGTCTCACAGGCCCGAACTGGGTCATGTATCTGTTGTATTCTCTGAAGAGACTCCCAGTAAGTAGGACTTCTAAATTTTGATATATAAAACAAAAAAAGAAAAGATTACCTCTACTTCTAACACTGTTGGAGGTTATAACCTAATTATACAATGGAAATTAAGGTCCATAGAGATTAAGATATATGACTAAATTATATTGCAGAGTGGAATTTAAACTCAGCTTGTTGACTCTAAAGTCTCTAAGTTTTCTTTCTTTTTCCCAGTTTGTCTCTTTTTAACCTATTAGAATATCTGTAATGGTTTTGTAAGACTGACCATGTTCAAATCCATGTTGTTTAAAGGTAAAGAAAAAAAGGAGGACCATATCTATTAAAAAATTTCAATGTAGAAAAGTTCAAAGAAGTAAGTAAAAGTAAATTGAGATCTCCTATCCAATGATAAACCATGAATACATTGGTAAATATCCTTCCAAATGTAACACTGCATAAAAACACATGGATGTGTACAACTTAATAAAAATGGAGCCATACTCTTCGTGACTAAGACTGTGAATTGCCTGCCAAGTGTATATTCTCATCTTCCCCTGTGGTAACAGGGCTCTGTTGGCCACATGCCCAGTAGAAAAGTTCTTTTCTAGGCTCCCTGACAGATAGGAGTGGGATGTGGCTTGCTAGGAGTCCTGGTAAAAGCTATTGCGTCCCTTCTCTGGGATTCCCAGACATGGCATGATGGCTGAAGCTCTAGTAGCCACAATGTAGCCTTCAGGGTGGAAGAATAGAAGGACTGAAGGATCCTGTACCTCTGATGGTTTCAAGGAGCTGCCACACGAGCATAACCTGTCTTTCTCCAACTTCTTTTATGTCAGAGAATAAACCATTAGTCTATTTCAGCCATTAGGCTTTAAAACTATGTACATTGTGCACACTTTAAAATTGAAATCTAAAATTCTTAGTAAGTTTAAATAGTTAAAAATAATGTAATTCTGACTTACTGAAACTGTTAACATTATAAAACTGTCACATCATTCTTTAAAGTGCATTCAGAGTAGGCTGGGTACAGTGGCTCATGTCTGTAATCCCAGTGCTTGGGAGGCCAAGATGGGAGGATTGCTTGAGCCCAGGAGTTCAAGACTAGCATAGGCAACATGGACAACCTCATCTCTACCTAAAAACACAAAAATTAGCTGGATATGGTGTCTCACGCCTGTAGTTCCAGCTACTCGGGAGGCTGAGATGGGAGGATTGCTTGAGCCCAGGAGCTTGAGGCTGCAGTAAGCCCTGATCGCAGCACTGCACTCTAGGGTGACAGAGTGAGACCTGGTCTCAAAAAACAAAGTGTATTCAAAGAAATGTAAACTTTATAATAATCTCATATTCACTATCATCTACTTAAAAATACATGAACAAAACCTCCTTTAACAGTTAATTTTAGATCGTTTATTTTTCTGCTTGACCTCTTATTAAAATGAAAGTGAAGTGTATTTGATAGGACTTCATCCTAACATACTTCTATGCTTCATAGTCTTTTATAGATTATATTAGTCAATGTTTCTGCAATGAAATTATATACACATGAACACATACATTAAAATCGTTTTTCATTTCTTGTGACCATACATCTCTGAGGATTAAAATTTTGTCCTGAATTGAGGTACATTGTAATTTTAATGAATATACAATTGAGCAAAAAAGTAAGCATATTTTAAAATTTTATAAATAATAAACATAAATTGGGAGATGCATTTCTTAAGAGGAATGGAGTATTTTTTTTTTCAACTAATTGGTTCACTCATTCCTGGTTGAATATTACTTATTACTAGAATGAAACAGGGTTCAACTAGTCTTCCTATTAGCACTCAGAAACTTTGTTCACATAAGTAAATAAAAATGGAACCTGTTTTATTATAAAATTGTCATAATTCTTAGAACTTTTTATAGATTTCATTCTAAAATGATATAATTATATATCATCAAAACCATTTTTAATATTCCATCAGCTAATAGTTTGATTAAGCCTTCCTTTTTGTTGAAAGCAAGGAATTAGAAATCATTGACTTCATGGGATTTGCAACCCAATCATTAGAATAATTCACGTTCTCAATTTCTGGGACTGGTATCAAAAAGGCCAAGCACCAAGACCTATCAAATGACTGTTAATTACCTTCTCATTCCTTTACACAGGGGCACTTGTTTAAACTGCTGTTCACAAAAGGTGTTGGGAGATATTCAAACATAAATTTCAATTTACCTTGATCAGCCTAATATTTTTGATGAAATGCTTTTGTCTGAGTGCCAGCTTTAAACATGTTTTCATCCAAACTTTGGAAAATGTCCACCAAATATCCTAGAGGGCAAAGCGAGTTCTTATTGCCAAACCAATTAGTGAAGATTATTTATTTTGAAATATGACATGCATTCCGAAAATTGCACTAAGCAAACTTTTACAAGTCAATAAATAATCAAATGCCAACATCCATGTGGCTATCACTCTTCTCTGGCATCCTAAAAACCCCAACTTCTCTCCTTTCTCACTCACACCTCCCTCCCTTCCTGCTGGAGGATACCGCTATCCTGACTTGATGGTAAGCATGCTTTTCTTCTTTAAAATTTTACCTGTGCTTTGTATTGAATATTTTCTAAATGGAAATCTTACTGTGTGTTTCCTTTTGTGTTGCAACATTGTGTTTGAGAAATTCATACATATACTTACATGATCAGTAGTGTCTTCGTTTTCATTTTGGTGCAGTTGTCCATTGCGTAAAATTAGTACCTTGAAACCATCAGAGGTGTAAACTTATCCATTCTGCTATTAATGGGCATTTAGGTTATTTCCAGTCTGGTACTACAATGAATCATGCTGCTATGAATATGCATTTCTGTTCTACCTAGAAGTAGAATTGTTGAATTCTAGAACATGTCTGTCTTCAATTATAGTATATAGTGCCAATGTTTTTTCAAAGTGGTCGTACCAAAATTACACTCCTACTCGTAGGAGAGTGCTTGTAACTTCTCGTCCTCACTCACATTTATGTTCATCAGCTCAAAGACCATGTATTTATGCATTCTTTATAACTCCTGCATATTTGTCAGTCTTTATACCTTTGCACTTCATGTACCTTCTGGAGGGCACGTGGTGGTAGCTAACTATGGTTTTAATTTGTATTTCTCTGATAATGAATGAGACTTAGTTCCTCCTGTGAGTTGCTTGTTAAGACTTTGCCATTTTTCTGTTGCAATCTTTATTTCTTGCTGTTTTGTAGGGGTTCCTTTTAATATTTTGGATATGATCCCATTAATGCTTATATGTATTGCAGTATCTTCTCCCACTCTGTGATTTGTCTTTTTAACTTTTAAACGGTTGTTTTTAATGAACAAGACCTTCTTTTTTTAACGGGGCCTGAATAACAAGCTTTTTCATCGGTAGTTCTTTTTGTGTCCTGATGAGGAAGTTTTTCCCTACACTTGGGCTCTGAAGATAGTTTCCCATATTATCTTCTAGAAGCTCAATGGACACAACTTTGAGCAACTTTTAGTTGCTGTGTTTTTCAGTTCTAGAATTCCCATTTTTTATTCCAAATCTGGTATGTCTTTTTGTATAGTTTTTGGATTTTTGCTGACATTTTTTTTCTTTTTATCTGCTTATACACAGGAAGCACAGAATTTTAAAAACTTAATTATGAACATTTGTGTATAGATCTGTGTATTAAATATGCACAGGTGGAAAAAATAGTATAATGCATTTCCATGTGTTCGTTACTCTGCTTCAGTAATGATCAATATTCTTTAATTCTTTTACAAAATGTATTCCCCTCTCCCTCCTCCATTGCTACTGCTGATGCTCCCGTCCTCCTCTGCCTCCATCATCATCTTTCTTTTCCTCCTTTTCTTCTTCCTCTTTCACTTCTGTTTCCTTCTTCACTTTAAAGCAATTTAAAGTTTTAAATTTAAATTGTAATTTAAAGCAAATTCAAAGAGCCAGACATGGTGGTGTATGTTTGTAGTTCTAGCTACTTGGGAGGCTGAGATGGGAAGATCACTTGAGTCCAGGATTTAGAGTCCAGCCCAAGCAACGTAGTGAGACCCTATCTCTAAAAATATATATAATTAAAAAAAGCAAACCCAAGATGTTAGCATATTTCTTTAACCAATATGGACTTTAAAAAATATGTATAACTGGCCAGGCACAGTGGCTCATGCCTGTAATTCTAGCACTTTGGGAAGCTGAGGCGGGTGGATCATTTGAGGTCAGGAGTTCAAGACCAGCCTGGCCAACATGGTGAAACCCTGTCTCTACTAAACATACAAAAATTAGCCAGGTGTGTGCCACTTGGGAGGGTGAGACAGGAGAATTGCTTGAACCCAGGAGGTGGAGGTTGCAGTGAGCCAAGATTGCACCACTACACCCTAGTGTGAGCAACAGAGTAAGACTCTGTCTCAAATATATATACGTATATATTATATATTTTATTATATAGTATATAATTTATTATATTTAATATGTATATTTATTATGTAATATATATAATATACATATTATACATGTATTATATATTAAGAATATATAGTACATAATATATATATGAAAAAACAGAAAATCACACTTAGCGATACTAATACTGATTCCTTAATGTCATTTGCTACCTTGTTCACCTTCAATTTTCAGTATTCTCAAATTAGCTTTACAACTCTTGAACAATTTAATTTTTTTTCAATCTGGGCTCCAGACAAGGTCTACACGTTGTATTTGGTCATTGCAGCACAATTCTCCTTCAACAGTGTAATTGTTTTAAAGTCTGTGATAATGCCAGTATCAGGAGCCCCTGTGGGTCTGTTTCTAGTGTTTATTGTTTCTGCTGCTGTTGCTTCTTTTTTTCTTTGTTGTTGTTGTTGTTGTTGAGACAGAGTCTTGCTCTGTCACCCAGGCTGGAGTGCAGTGGCACGATCTCAGCTCACTGCTACTTTTGTCTCCTGGGTTCAAGTTATTCTCCTTCCTCAGCCTCCTGAGTAGCTGGATTACAGGTACCCACCATCAGACCCGGCTACTTTTTGTATTTTTAGTAGAGATGGGGGTTTCACCATGTTGGCCAGGCTGGTCTCAAACTCCTGACCTCAAGTGATGTTTGCGTCAGCCTCCCAAAATGCTGGGATTACAGGCTAAGCCCCTGGGCCTGGCCTGTTTCTGCTTCTTTTCTTTCATATTGTCTTGTCTTATGTGGCTGGTTATCTTTTATTGTGTGCTTGAATTATATTTGAAAAGTTGTTTTTTAAAAAATAATGTTTAATTTGGGAAGATGTTTTCTTTTTCTAGAGAGGATTTGTTTTTGCTTCTGCCAGATGTTTGGGGGCACTAGCTATCCTGCACACCTTATTCCAGATATAAAGACTGAAATTAGTTAAAGCTGGTTTAGGCTAGGCTCATGCCTGCAATTCCAGTACTTTGGGAGGCTGAGGTGGCCGAATCATTTGAGGCCATGAGTTCGAGACCAGGTTGGCCAACATGGTGAAACCCTGTTTCTACTACTAATAAAAATTGGCTGAGCGTGATGACACGCACCTGTAGTCTCAGCTTCTTGGGAGGCTGAGGCATGAAAGTTGCTTGAATCTGACTGGCAGAGGTTGCAGTGAGCCAAGATCACACCACTCTCCTCCTGCCTGGGCAACAGAGTGAGACTCTGACTCAAAGACAAAGCTAGTTTTATGTTGCTTTGGGAGCTATTTTATTTCTCTCTTACTCCTAGGTACCACTGCTATGGTGGGCCTTGGTATCCATCTTCTGTCCACTTTGTCCTGTGAAGTAATAGAAGCACTCTTCAGCCTCTTCATCTCTCATTCTCACAGTTGGCTTTTCCAGGTGGAATCATCAAACATCCCCAGAAGAAAAGCAGACCAACCTCTATGGCACCAGTTACATCTCTGGATTTCTGTCTTGTCCTAGATCTTGGCTAGCTTTTTTGTTTACTTGTTTTTTGTTTCTAACTGTTTTAATAGCTCTCCTATAGCTTAAAGAGGATTTAAAAAATACTGTGTCCTCATTTTCTATTTCAGTTAAGCCATCCGTAATAGATTGGTTAAATATTCTCAATTTGCCATTAGCACCAGATTTAATTTATATTCTAAATTGAAGTTAATTTATATACATAAAATGCCAAAATCCTAGGGGCATAACTCAATACATTTTTCCATATTTATACATACATGTAATCACTTATTATCATCTCAAGTAGATGTATTAATATACAATCCCATGCAAACCTCACTTCTGAATTTTAGCTCCAAGGAAAAAAGATAAGGTCCCATGAATGTGTCACCAAATGAAATAAGATGCTGCATCATTCAATATTTTTCACTGACAGGTTTTTTTCTCCTTTACTCATGGAACTTTCCTTCGGAAGCCATGTATTCTTTGACAACACTTAGACTTTGGAAGAGGCAAGATATCATTAAATAAAAATTGTTTTCGCTCCTAAACCTTACTCTACAATATATCTGAATTCAAAACATCCCAGTATAGTCCAAAATACCCCATTTCTAACGGCATGTTTCACCCTTAACTGAAATGTGTTTAAGGTAGGGAGAAATAATGAGCTATTTGGTAACAATGAGAGCACTGATTTATGGTACCTTGATTAAGGGAGGCTTTGTGACACTAAGATTTTGAATGGTTCCTTTGTTTGACACCCATGAGCAATGCACCATTCTATGATTCAAGACAGGCGAGAGATACACCTTTCTTTCATAAACTAGGAGAAGGGCAACTGTTAAAGGAGACGTAGGAAAGGAGAACTAGCTATTGGGAAAGAGTAAATATGGAAGTTTAGTTCTGGAAACTGATTCTCTTAGATCCATTTTTGCCTGAATTCTTTTGGAAAGTCCTCATAGATCCAGGGACACAAATACCTGAGTAAAACCATTGTTTGAAGTCATTGGAGTCTACTTCATACACCATCAACTGAACAAGATTCCTAAATGATAAACTATAATCTCCATGTTATGGGATTGCTGTGTAGGTTTAGTGAGATAATGTATGTAAGTTGCTTAGCAACCATTACTTGGCATGTAATAAAAATGCAATAATCTACTTATTGATCATCACTTATGACCATCACCAACTGAATGAATATGTTCATTAATTCAAATATTTATTGCATAAGAGAAATTCACAAGGTGTTTTATGGTATACTGGCCTTTATCACTGAACAAGCGTTCAAGAGGGAACTTCGTAGTTTGGAACAAAGAACAGAAGGTGGTGAAACTTGGATTCTTGTCTCAGCCCAAATTTTTCACTGGGTTGGTCAAAAACTTAATAAGAAAGTGAACATGAAATCTCTCTGAAATACTGCAGAATGTGCAAGGAACCTTCCGCTCCCACTTTTTTTTTTTTTTCAAAGTCCCGTTTCCAGACTTAAAAGAAACACTTAAGATGCCATTTCAATCCCTATGGGCCAAAGTTCCTCTTCATACACTGGTCTCAACCCCTTTTCTGCCTCTACACTCTTGACATGAGTACACTCTCCCATAAATAACAGCTCTCATTAGACACTATAATTCCCATGCAAGGAAGACAGACATAGAAAAATGGGGGAGAGGTAGGGAAGGAGCTAGGACAGCTAGTTTGTAAAAGCTGCTTGTGGAATCAACAACCTTCTCCCTGGATGGCTCTTCCTCCATCTCTCATGAAGCTACTACTTGGCCTAGTATTCCCCAGAGTGTGGACCAAGGGGCACAAATGGCATGAAAGGTGGATCTAGATGGAAGGAGAAAACTTGTCTTCAAGCAGGTAGTGTTTAGTTAATTTTTGACTAATTGTTTGGTTTTCATTGTTTTTTTTTTTTCAATTATCTCCTACTTATGGCAAGGGATATGCCATAAGGAGTAGCTAACACTTACCAAGTACCAAACAGTGTTGTGAATCATTTCTTTCTTTTTTGGTAGAGATGTTGCTGAGGCTGGTCTCAAACTCCTGGGCTCAAGTGACCCTTCCACTTCAGCCTCCCAAGTAACTGGGATTACAAGTGTGAGCCACTATGCCTAATAATTTTTAAAAAAAATTTTCTTTCTATAGACAGAGTCTTGCTGTGTTACCCAAATTGGTCTCAAACTTCCAGTCTTAAGGGATCCTGCCACCTCAGCTTCCCAAAGTGTTGGATTATAGGTGTGAGCCACTGCACCCAGCCTAAAGCTAATTCTTAACTAAAGAATAAAAAGTAATGGTACTATGTGGATAGCATAAAAATTGAGACAGAGGTCCTCGAAAGACCCAACTTTGGGAAATACCACTTCAGCCCAGGCTCCACTGTCCTATCCCAAGGGCTGAGAGTCTTCAGCTCTGGCAGAAAGTCAGTGCAGAGCTGGCTGGACTGAAGGGAGAAAGGAGGAGCCCCTTTGGGTCTCCATTTAAAGCCATGGCAGAGTGGCCCACCTGGATATGGGCTGATATTATATTCTTTTATCCTTTTTGTATTTTTCACCATGCAATTGTATTACCAATTCAAACAATGTGATGTGATAGAATCTAATTCAATATATAAACCAGAGCTTTTCCCAGTAAACCTAGCACAGCAGGTAAGGGTCATTAGGATTAACGGATTAACACGCGTCAAGCATTTAGGTTGGGGCCTCGCACCGTGTAAGTGCACTTATAAAGGTACTAGGGGGTGACAGTGGTTAACAGAAGATGAGATGGACTGAGGACTCACAGTCCTGGAAGAGGCAGGTCCTCAGTGAGCTCCTATCCGTGGTAGCTCAACAATGGGCCTATCTGATATGGTTCAGGACTCGCTTTATTCTGGGCAGTTGCATGGATCTGCCAGAGTGGGCTGGGGATGTAGAAACATTCTGCCTGGGTGCCTGGACAGCCACCAATGATCCGAGCCTCTGTGCATCGCCAGCTACAGGACCCCACCTCTGTAGGTATGGAGCATTGATAAGTTTCTGAATGAACATTCATCAAACCCCTGCCCTGTGTTGAGGGCTGCATGCAGCTGGCTGATGAATCAGGAACGTATGTGTTTCCCGACCACCACCACCATCAGGGAGAAGTAGGCTGTTAAAGCCAGAGGAGATGAATCCTTCTATACTTCTTTAAAAATTATTTTTAAAGTAACTTAAAATTTTATTTTTTGGAGGGGGTACATGTGATAATACATTCATATCATTTTTAAAGACCAAATCCACATATGTGGGATATCCATCACCTAAAATATTTGTCTTTATGCTAGAAATATTCAAATTATTCCCTTTTAGCTATTTTGAAATGCACAATCGATTATTGTAAAATGTAGTCACTCTCCTGCTCTATTGAATACCAGCTCTTAGTTCTTCTATACTTATTAGACAATTAGACCAATAGACCAAGAGAACAGGATTAAGCAGGAACCCAGGCAGCTCAGTGAGGTCGAGTGCTTGGAGCTGGGACTTGCTTACACTCCTCTTCTGCAGAGCTCCTCCATTTGTAGAATACCCACAGGTATGACGGTAGTTCAAGGACAGAGCTTATATACAATGAACACGGCCACATCACTGAGTAGCCATCTAACCCTGGACAAAACATTCTTCCCTTTGAGCCTGTTGTTCCGGCTGTGTCCCCACCCAAATCTCATCTTGAACTGTAGTTCCCATAATCCCCACATGTCCTGGGAGGGACCATTCAGTTACCTCTCCCATGTGTGGGAGAGGTAATTGAATCATGGGGGTGGTTTCCCCCATGCTATTTCCATAATAGTAAGTTCTCACAAGATCTGATGGTTTTAATAGGGGCCTTTCCTTCACTCGGCTGCCATTCTTCTCCTGCCTGCTGCCACGTGAAGAAGTATGTGTTTGCTTCTCCTTCCACCATGCTTATAAGTTTCCTGAGACTTCTCCAGCCCTGCAGAACTGTGAATCTTTTCTTCATAATTTACCCAGTTTCAGGCAGTTCTTTATAGCAGCATAAGAATAAACTAATACAGAGCCTCTGCATCCTCATCTGTAAAATGCAAGTTGTAATTAGTACCTACCTTAACAGTTGTTATGTGGGTCAAATTAGATAAGGCAGGACAGGTGCTGGCACACTGTGGGTGATGCTGCTCTGGGCAGGCATTACCAGGACACTGGGCTGCAAGAGGTGAAGCTACTACCTTAGGACACATGGCTGCTAAAAGGACAGAGCCCTTTATTTAAGCCCAGTGGCCTCTACCCTGGGAAATATGTCCCCAGCATGGTGTGATGTTCAGCCTCTGAAGTGCCACAAAATGAAACAGTGAAGTTCAAGACTCAGAAGTCAGCCTGTGATTTCTATGAGTTCAGATAAATAAGGGTTTGCTTTATTTGGTTTACATCAAGATTATGGACAGAAATGTGACCAAAGTCTTCAGCTGGAGGTGAGCAGGGGAAATCTAAATGAGAAAAGCTTTGTTTGCACCTCTGTGGCTAAAGTGAATCATATAGGTTTTAAGTGAGTTGTTCCACTTGTTGTGCAGCACCTCGGAAAATGCATCTAAATTTCCCTATGTATGTTAGATGTACCCAGGCTCAGGAAAGTGTCTTTTATGGTGCGAGACTGTTCAGCAGGAGGCTCTGGAAACTGCTTGAGTTCAAATTCTGGCTACATCTCTACACCAGAAGCTGGGTGGCCTTCTGGCAAGCTTCAGCTTCCTCATGTGCAAGATGGTGCTGAGAGTGGTGTCTATTTCACAAGGTATCTATCAATGGAGATGGGGCTCAACAGAGTCTAAGCTAGACAAGGTACTTAGCACAGGGCCTGGCAAATAAGAGGAGCTCTGTGATCATAGCTATTATCATAATCAAGGCACTTAAACTTACAAAGCATTATCCTTGTCAGCCAAAGTATGAACACACTGTTCTTCCCAGCTGTGGACCTGAATGGTGGCTGAGACTGGAGCCCTGGTATCTGAGCTCACAGATGCCTCCTACCTTCACCAAGGCAGCCTCTGCATTTTTTTTTTTTTGAAAGAAAGAAAAAGAGAGGAAAGAAAGTGAGAGTGAAAGAAAGAAAGAAAAAGAATGTATGAGAGAAAGAAAGAGGAAGAAAAAGAGGGAGAGAGAACAGGATTCTTGTTCTACTGCCCAGGCTA